>APFE030154841.1:133492-186816 GCA_000404065.3 Pinus taeda | reverse complement strand
ATATATGAAACCACAAAGAACTGCAGATAAGAGAAATAATTTTGGAACAATCCTTCCATAAACATAACAACATATTTGTCATTACCAAAGTAATGAAATAAATAATCATTGACGTAAAGATTCTCAAGAAAACGTAGGGGAAAACCCCAATAATTTACATGTGGATACACCTTGGTAAATAAAACTAAAATAAAAATTACTCATAATCATGGCATTTTAATGTAAAGTTGAACTGAAGTTTCAGTTAATGAACCACCCTCGCAAGAGTTAGAAAAATAAATAGGCACATAGTGGCTTGTATATGAAGCCCAGGTTACGAGAACTGAGTAGCAATGCCTCGAGAGGAAAATTAAAACTGAAACAAGATTGAACCATTATCCATTTAATATTCAAGAGTACATCCATAAAACAACTTAAATAACAACATATTGTCATATAGTGAACTCGAAAAACTCATGGAAAGATCTAAACATGATTTTACACTTGCAGTGTAGTGCCCATGAAGGAGAGTGGTTTGAAAACCAAAACCAACCTGGAGGAATGTCGAGCCTTAAGTTAGCATATGGGAAACTAGAATGAACACCATTCTTACTGAAAAATACATTGGAGAATACCTGCATCTGCATACCCAGTAGAGGAAAAGTTAGATAGTGGCATCAACAATTAAATTAGGAAATCAAGTAGCTAGCCACCCTGAGTACTGTAATAGAAAATAAAAATAAAATAGAGTATCCATAGCTTATGTGGAATAAGAATGGCGATGTACTAGAGTTGGGGAAACATGAACACTAAAATATGTAGGGAAAATAAGACGATAGAGGAAACCAGAGTGGGGAATTTGGGAAGGGTTGCATCACAAATTATCTAAGATGACCCAAGATAACAACCCACCATAATATTTTGAAGGGGGAGAGTGAGTGCCACTCTTTTGTATGTAATGTGTTCTCCAATATAACATTGCCCAGGCTCTGCAAAAATAAGGAGCGGTTAGCTTTCACAGGAAGAGAAACAAATATGAAAGGAAAATCAAACATAATATGTTATTTACCTGAACCAAAGTCTATCATCAATCATAGGCGAGATGGGTTGGTGTTTCCATATCACAAAAGGAAAACCAATTATAGGGCCAATGTCTTAGCTACAATATGCCGCCAATGATACTCTACCCGAGCCCAAGTGACCACCTCCATCGTCGAAGCACAGGATGCCAAGAATGCACAGTAAACTTTAGGACCCAAAACCTTAAAAACCAACTGAAGAATGTTGAGTTGAGTGAGGAAAAAACCCTGAAGCATAAATTTAAGCTTTGGAGTGTTGTAGTGATCGTCATTGAACTGAAAGCAGGAAATCCCAACCGTTGGAGTCTCATCACAGGGATAAGGACAAGGTCGCATATGAAAAACCTTTTGAGTATGATATCACATGGATGGGGTTCCATGTCTTGCCTTGAATAGAGTGGGTTATGGCAGGATGAGAGACTGTCATAAGGCGGACGACATTGGAGCTTTAGTGACCTTGGCATGGAAAATGTCATGCCCATGCGTTAGATGAGGGTAGACCCAATGACCAAGGTGCTTAGCCACATAATGCAATAGGCCTTTCAAATTAATGTGATAGATGGGTCATAAGACTAGGGAGGTGGTGAGTTAATTATTACATAGGGCCTAACCTATAAGAAATTAATAAAAACTTAATAAATATATCAGATGTACCGATTAATGAAATGTGACTTTAGGAAGCCATGGGGATACTCTCTATCAAACCAGAATGAAGGTGGAAGTATGAAGGACCTAGGTAGTAGTGGGTTTCATATTATGGAGACTAGGTAAAGGAAACCATCAAAAAGTATGTGGAAAACAACTCAGTAAATAAGCATGTTAAAAATAAATTATCCACTCCCGCTATCATAAGAATTCACCAAACTTGCAAATAGTATAGGAAAAAAACATTTTTCTTAGTGTAATTGGGTTCATTACAATTGGTATCAGAGCCCATATTGCTACATTGGGCATGAATAGAGGCCCATTACTAGTTACTAGTTACTATTGTGCAAAATTAACATTATATGAGAATTCTTCAATAATTGTGGATTGTTTTGATGGACTGCAATGAAGAATGGAGGAGTCACCTCCATATATTTTAGGAGGGAATGGTTTATACATGGAATTAGGGGAAGGTGGTACCTTCATGCCCGTTGAATTTGTAGAGATAGTAATGTACTTGGAATAGGCATTAGGGGATTTTTGATGTTAAAAATGGGCCTCCTAAGGAAATTATAAAATAATAGTGGAAATAATAAAATAAGATTATATTACATCATCATATTTCATAGGGAAAAAAGAAAAAACTAATTTTTCAACTCATATTTTTAACTTATATTCCTATGGGTTTACTCAAATTTTGAATGGAGACACTCATTGGATGCATAATTTGATTCCCCATCCAAGGAGTACCCATGTCACATATTTTCGATGGACCCTACCACACGAAAAATGGGGAATACATGAAAAATGTGATTGTAATCACGTTTTTTCATGTATTTCTCATTTTTCATGTAGCAGGGTCCATTAAAAGTATGCAACATGGGTACTCCTTGAATGGGGAACAAAATTTTTCATCCAACCAGTACTCTCGCTTGAAATTTGAGTAAAACCTTAGGGAGATAAGTTGAAAAAGTAGTTTTATGATTTTATTATTTTTTAATCTTTTTACTTTTTTATTCCAAAAATGGTGAATCATCCATCATGGTTGACATCATCATCTTGAATCCTATTGGTTCTTATAAATTTTATTTTGGTTGTGAATTTTGCTTAGGAGGCGCATTTTAGATTGCAAAATTCCCCTAATGAGTTGGCACAACTCTGGGGTAGCAATGAGTGATTAATTAAAGCTAGTGAAGAAAACTGATTAGAGAATACACTGCGAAATCGAGTCATAAGAGTGTTGAGATAGAAGGGTAGAAACGAGAATTGACAGGATCAATGCTAGAATAATTGAAAAGTGATGAAGAATCAGATAAAATAGATTCTAAATCACTTAAGAATAAGAATAAGAAGTAATTACAGGGATAATTCTGAAAGATAAAACCTTTGACCTTTGCTGGGGAAAAAGAGGAGCATGTGGAAGCCTGCCTCTCGAATATTGTCAAGTAATTTCAGGTGTATGAATATGAAAACAACCTGAAAGAAAGATTGGTTGTTCATCAGTTGCATGGAAAGGCCACCCTATGGTGGGGGGAGACGAAAATTATATATCTGTTGGATGAGAAAAATGTTTGTTGGGAGGATTTCCAACAAAAATTTAAATCTCGTTATCTAAGCAAGAGGTATTATGCCGACTAGGAAAAAGAGTTCCATGAATTGTGATTGGGACAACTTACCATGGATGACTTTGAGAACAATTTCACCAACTTACTTTGGTATGTTCCCTACATTAGAGAAGAAAATGCTAAGGTGCAAAGTTTTTTGAATTGTTTTCTAGCTGTGTATAAAGAAAGAGTCAATTTCAATAATCCTAAAACTATGGATGAAGCAGTCAACAAGGCCATAATTTGCTACTAGAAGTTCAAAAATTGAAGTGAAATTTCTAGAACCTGGCAGAGAAAGGATAAAAACAAGGTATGGATGAACGCGAGGAGGCAGAAGCCAGCCTATTTAAAGAAATTTGGTAAAGACCACCAATGGAAAACAATTTAATAAAGGGGATCAAAGTCAAACAACACAATCTTACATTGGCTCAAAAACTATAGATTTGGGTAGCAAGAAGGGCATAAGATGTAAGGAGAGGGAGCCACTACAATGTTGGGGTTGTGGAAAACCACATATGGTACGGAAGTGTCCCCACAACCCCAAGTCCATTCAGAATGTCCAAGTGGCACATGAAGCTTCTATGGTGAATGATGTGGCCAGAAGCATTCTGAGAATCAATACGACATTGGAGGACCAACAGGAAGAACATCAATATACCATGATTTATATTGAAGGTATTATCCAAAACCAACCTGTGACTGTTTTAATAGAACCTCGGGCTAGTCTAAGCTATATAAATCTTCAGATGGTGGAAAAGTGTAAATTAAAATTAGAAAAAATTTCAAAGTTCTTGGCTAGTACAGCTAGCGACTGGTGCAAAATGTAAAGTGACCCATGTGGTAAAATAATGTATTGTGAATTTAAATGGATGCCTTACACAAATAAACTAAAACATCCTTACCTTAAGTTCATATGACCTCCTAATTAGGATGGGTTGGCTAAAACAACAAAACTTTGTTGTAAACTATCTGGAAAAGATTGTGAATTTCATTAACTCACAAGGGAATCCCTTTTTTATAAGAGGAAAACCAAAACTAGTCTTTGTTAGACAAATAAAGGAATTACAACTGAAAAGAACAATAAGGAAAGGTTGTCAGTTTATATGGTGCATGTGGAAGAAGATAGACAAAATACATATGCTGAAAGGATAGACCAATTACTTGTAATAAGGGAGTTTTGGGATGTGTTTCCTGAAGAAATTCCCAAGCTACCCCCTCAGAGAAACATAGATTTCTCGATTGACTTAGTGCCAGGTGCTACACCTGTGTCTAGAGCCCCATACCAAATGAGTAGCCCAATGTTGTTATAAGTGAAAATTGATCTACAAGAGATGCTAGATAAATGTTATATCAAATTGAGTGTGTCAGGGCGAGGATCCCTAGTACTCTTTGTTAACAAAAAGACGACACATTTATAATGTGTATTGACTATATGAAGTTAAATAAATTAACCATTGAAAACAGGTATCCCCTACCTCATTCTAAAACTCTCTTTTCAAATATTGATATGTGAAATGGATATCATCAGTTATGCATAAATGATGAGGATATACATAAGACAACTTTTAGAATGAGGTGTGCTTATTATCTCACAAATTCACCTGCGAATTTCATGTGTCTCATGAATAGCGTATTCCATAAGCACCTTGACCATTTTGTGTTAGTGTTCATTGATGACATCTTACTGTATTCTAAAAATGAGGAGGAACACCAAGAGAATATTAGATTAGTGTTGAAAACACTAAGGGAGATCAAATTTGTGCAAAGAGCAGTAAGTGTGAGTTTTATAAACCGAAAATCTAATATTTAGGACACATCATCTCCAAAGAGGGATTGGCGGTAGACCCTGAGAAAGTTAAAGGCATTATGAATTAGCCAATACCAAAAGATGTAGCAGCGTTTTGTTCCTTCATGGGGATTTATGGGTACTATTGAAGGTTTGTGAAGGGATTTTTGAAGCTGACCTACCCCATTACCTCTCTACAGAAGAATGGGATGAAGTTTGAATGGATAAACAAATGCTAAGAGAGCTTCAATAAATTAAAGAAAATGTTGACCACAACTCCTATCTTAAAGATAATAGACCAACATAAGGAGTTTACAGTGTGCACAAATTCTTATTTAGAAGGATTGGGGGGCATACTATTGTAAGACAATGTTGTCATCGCCTATGAATCAAGAAAACTGAAAAACATGAACATAATTATGATGTTTACAATCTGAAGCTAGCTGCGGTAATCCATGCCTTGAAAATGTGGAGGCGTTATTTGTTGGGAAAGACGTTTGTGTTAGTAAATGATCATATCAGCTTCACATACCTCTTTATTCAACCTGATCTAAATGCCAGATAGGCAAGATGATTAGCATTCCTTAGCGAGTTTGAAATGGAAATCAAACAGATTAAGGGAAAAGAGAACAAAATTGTTGATGCACTAAGTAGATATTCTCATTCACTTATCACAAGTGTAGAAAGCAGTGTGAAGACAGATTTTGAAAAAGAGATATAGTTAACAGTGCAAAAAGACCCGAGTGATCAATAAATGCAGCTGAAAATATAGTCGGAATAAATCTTGGGGTATGCTCTAAACTCAAAAGATTTAATTACGTATTGAAATAGGTTGTACATCACTGGTGTAGATGTATTAAAAGAAATGATTTTATATGAATGCCATAAGATACCATAAGCCATTCATCCGGGGTATCAAAAATCGATAACAGCCTTAAGAAAACAATTTTTTTTGCCAGGTATGAAGAAAGAGGTGGAAGACTATTTAGCCAAATGCCTGGACTATGAACAAGTGAAAGTGGAACACCAACATCGAACATGATTACTGAATCCACTACCCATACCAGAATGGAAGTGGGAGGTGATCTCCATGGATTTTATAATAGGGTTACCAAGGAAAAAGCATCAGCATGACTCCATTATGGTGGTAGTTGATAATTCACTAAAGCAACACATTTTATCCCAATACATTCAACTTTTGGAACTACACAAATTGCTAATATCTTCATGAGGGATATCCTTAGACTTCATGGGATAACAAAGATGATAGTTTCAGATAGGGATGCAAAATTTACCTCCAAATTCGGGAAGGTCTTGTTTGGGGGTTTGCGAACTAAGTTGAACTCTAGTACAGCATACCATATATAAATGGACGTGCAGACTGAAAGAATGAATCAAATTTTTGAGGTTATGATCCAAATGTATGTGATGGATAGGCCTAATAAGTGGGAAGATTTGTTGCATCTATTCGAGTTTGCCTATAATAACGACTACCAACCTACTATCAAGATCATCCCCTTCGAAGCCTTATTTGGTAGGAAATTCCATACACCACTCAGTTGGAGCCAACATGAGGATGGGTTGATTCTTGGACCCAAGGTTCTACAAGAAATGGAGCACATAGTGCGGGAAATTAAAGAGAATATTAAAACTACCCAACACTGACAAAAGCGTTATGCAGACAAAACAATGACACATAAGGAGTTTAAAATAGCATAGCATGTATATCTGAGGGTTAAGCCTCAGAAAAGTACTCTCAGAACCGGAGGGTGGGTTCAATCAGCACTATGATTATGCAGGTCATTTGAAGTTCTAGATCAAGTGGGTCCAATAGCATACTAGTTGGCTATACCTAGTCCTGTTAAAGTTCATAATGTATTTCATGTATTGTTACTGAAAAAATATGTTCATGATCCTTCTCATATAGTTCATTGGATTGTGTTACAAGTGGAGCCCAAAGGAGACTTTCTACTAGAGCCACTACGTATCTTGGAGCGAAAAGAGATCATACTTCCTAATTGGTTCATAACCGATGTTAAAGTGTAGTGGAGGCACTTTACTCTAGAGGAGGCCCCTTGGGAAATGGAAGGCAACATGAAAACTAGTTATCCATATTTGTTTGACAAAGAAATGTTGTAGTAATAAAAACTGAGGACGGTGTTCTTTTATTTTATGGGGGGAAGATGTAATACCACTCTATTTTAGAAACTATTATAATTAAGATTTTTTTATTTCATAGTTGAATTATTGATAGTAATTGCATGATGGCGAAGATTTTCTTTGTGGAGGAAAAACTATGATAATGTAATTATTTGAATTTGAAATAATAAAATATGGTATTTGAAGAAATTACTTGGAAAGAAGAACGAATGAGATCACTATCCTAATCCATAATCTAGGATGGATATATTGGATAAAGGAAAAAAAATAATAATAAAATTTCCCAAATCACTTGAGAAAAACCCCTGGAGTGAAATCATGTGATTTACTAGATAAGTAGAGAAAAATCTGCAAAAATCATCCAATGTGGGGGAAACAACACTAGAATGGGTGAATAAGCACTGCAGTGGAAAAAGAGAGACTTTGGAGGATGGAAAAGGATCCTTTTCAAGAAGAAAAATAGGAAAAGCCTAGGCTATCAGAAATTCTACTGCGGAAAGTGAGGCATAAAAATGCCTTCACCAGGATAACAAAGGTTGTTGATTTTGGGGGGAAAAATATCTCATCTTGGGGAGAACTAGAGGTGATGGTTTCTTATAATCAAAACTTCTAGTAAAAGGGTATTTATTTTCTTATAAATTTTATTATTGTAGTTAATCTCATGTGAATATTTTCTGCACAATCCTAGCCATGAATATCCTCGGTTCAATTCTCATTGTGAATAGCTTACTATCTAAGTATAGATGTATCCTTATTGGATGAGGTTTTTTTAGATTATGCAGGTAAGTGGCTCATGTATTTATATGTATTTTAAGAAATATTACTACCAAGTCCACAAAGTCTCTTTGTATGGATGCATTTACATTTCACTTAAAGTTCTATTTATACTAATCATATAGTAATTGATTTATGAAAATGGAACCTTGCTAAAAGAGAAGACATCTCATATGTATTTCAACTATTTAGATATTTGATTAAGATACATATTTTTCGTAAATGAAAAAAATAATGGAATGCAAGTATATTCGCTTGCATGCGTTCATGCATAGTATGAAAATGAGAATTTTATGCATGAAAATGTATACATGAATGGTTGGGTTGCTGTAAACTTATCATATGACAATAGGGCATTAGTTATTAGGTTAGGAATATTGGAATTAGGAGATCAAATCCAGGTAGTTTTTATTCACTTGAACCTAGGAGGCAAAATCGTAAATCGAACTCACCAACAAATCTAATAAATCAAGCTAACCAATGCGATTAAATCCACAAGTAACAACTTGGTAAGATTGTGTATACATTGAATTACTAGAAATTAAATCGACATGCAGGAAATGTTTTTATAATATAGTGTACTCACCGAGTTACCATAATTTAGTCATTTTCCAGTATATGAATATTTCATCCATGAATGCTAGAATATATAGTGACAGTTATTGGCACCATTGATCGCGTTGTGACCATCACATATATAAAATTTACAATAAGATACCAAGTTCACACAAAAATTATGAGTTTATGCATAACTAGAAAATATCAATAAGGTGATTATCGTTGCTTAGGCAGTAGAAAAATAAGATGTAACACTACTCCACTAATTTCATAGATGTGACAATCCAACCTAAGTTAAGAAATTAGAAAAAACAAAGGATAACTGTATATAGTAAGCATAGTTTTAACATAGTCGAATTTTCCTGACACGCTAGTTGGGAAATTGGAACCAAGAATGCATAAATATTTACAACAAAGTAATTAAAGAAAACAATTAAACAAAAGGAAAATGTGAAAAAAAAGACGCCAACATCATCATGAGTTCAACAAAGTGTTATTGAAGAAACATCATCATCAACCATCTATATATATAATGGAAACTACAAGGAACTACACATAAGAGACAAATCATTTTGGAAAAGTCCGTCCATACACATAGTGGCATCTTTGTCATAACCAAGGTAGTGAAATAAGAAGCCATTGACATTAATATCTTCAAGGAAATGTAGGGGAAAACCCCAATAATTTACGGGAGAGTACACCCTCGTAAATAAAACTAAAAACAAGACTGCTCATAACCATGGCATTTCAATGTAAAGGCGAATTGAAGTTTCAGTTGTCGAACAACCCTTGCAAACGTTAGATAAGAAAAAGAGATTCATAGTGGTCTGCAAATTAAACCTCAGTGACAAGAACCAAGTAGAAATTCCTCTGGAGGAAAAGTAAAACTAAAACAAGACTAAACCATTCTCCATTTAATATTCAATATTATATCCATAAAACAACTTAAATAATAACATATTTTTGTATAGTGAACTCAACAGGGCCATGGAAAGCTCTAATCGTGATTTTACACTTGCAGTGCAGTACCCATGAAGGAGGGGGGTTCGAAAGCCTTAAGTTAGCATTACGGAAACTATAATGAATACCATTCTTACTGGAAAAGAGATTAGAGAATACATAAATCTGCATACACAGTAAATGAAAAGATAGATAGCGACATCAATAATTAAATTAGGAAATCAAGTAGCTAGCCACCTTGAGTATTGTAATAGAAAATAAAACTAAAATAAAGTATCCATACCTTATGTGGAAGTAGAACAACAATGTACTGGAGCTGGGGAAACCTGGACATTGAAAGATATAGGAAAAATAAGGTGACAGGGGAAAACAGAGTAGGGAATATAGAAAGGGATGTACCGAAAATTATCTAGAGATGACCCAAGATAACAACCCACCATAATGTTTCAAAGGGGGAGATTCAGCACCACTCCTATGTATCCACCTCGTTCTCCAATGTAACAATGCACAGGCTTTGAAAAAAAAAGGAGGACTTAGTTTCTATGGGAAGAGAAACAAATCTAAAACGAAAATGAAACGTAATATGTTGTTTAACTGAACCGATGTCCACCATCAATCATAGGCAAGATGGGTTGGTGTTTCCATATCATGAAAGGAAAACCCATTATAGGGCCAAGGTCTCAACTGCAACATGGTGGCAATGACACTCTACCAAAGCCCAAGCGACCACCTCCATCGTCGAAGCACATGATTCCAAGAATGAGGAGTAAACCTTAGGAACCAAAACCTCAAAAACCAACTAAAGAATGTCGCGTTAAGTGAGGACAAAACCCTAAAATGGAAATTTAGGGTTTGGAGTGCTTTAGAAATCATCGTTGATCAAAAAGAAAGAATTCCAAGTCGTTGGAGTATCATCGAAGGGATAAGAAAAATGTCTCTTACGACACACATTTTGAGTACGATATCACATGGTTGGGGTTGTGTGTCTTGATATGAATGGAGTGGGTTATGGTGGGATGAACAATTTTCATAAGGAGGACAACATTGGATCTTTAGCAACCTTGGCATGGAAAATGTCTTCCCATTAGGTCAGGTCAGGCCGAATGACCAAGATTCATAGTGACATAGTGGAATATACCTTCAAAATTAATGTGATAGATGGGTCATAAGACTAGGGAGGTTGTGATTTGATTATTCCATAGGGCCTAACCTATAGGAAATTAATACAAACTAAAAGAAATATATCACATGTACCAGGTAATGAAATGTGACTTTAGGAATCCATGCGGATACTCTCTATCAAACCAGAATGAAGGTGGAAGTGTGAAGGACCTACATAGTAGTGGGTTCTATATTATAGAGACTAAGTAAAGGAAACCATAAAAAACTATGTGGAAAACAAATCAGAAAATGAGCATATTAAAAATAAATTACCCAATCCCTCTAGCATAAGCATTCACCAAACTTCCAAACGATATAGGACTTTTTTGTTTTAGTGTAATTGGGTTCATTACAAATGGTATAAGAGCTCAGATTTCTACACTGGGCATGAATAGAGGCCCATTACTAGCTTCTATTGCACAAAATTAATATTATATGAGAATTCTCTAATAATTGTGGATTTTTTTGATGGACTGTAGTGAAGAATGGAGGAGCTGCCTCCAGATATTTTAGGAGGGAATGGTTAATACGTGGAATTGGTTGAAGTTGGTACCTTCATGCCCTCTCAATTTGTACATATAGTCTAGAGCTTGCAACAAGAATTAGCACAACTCTGGGGTAGCAATGAGAGATTAGTAAAATCTAGTGAAGATCAGGAGAACCTCATTAGAGAATGCACTGAGAAATCGAGTCATAAGAGTGCTGAGATAAAAGGGTCAAAAAGAAAACCAACAGGATCGATACCAGAAAAAATAGAAAGTAATGAAAAATATGATAAAATAGATTCTAAATCCCATAAGGATAAGAAGAAGGAATTACAGGGATAATTCTAAAAGATAAAATCTCCTACCTTTGATGAGGAAAAAGATGAGGACACAGAAGTCTGGATCTTGAATATGGTCAACTAATTTCACGTGTATGAATATGAAAGAAACTTAAAATCAATATTCATTGTTTATCAGTTAAAGGGAAAGGCCACCCTGTGTTGGGAGGATAAGAGAATTATACTTCTATGGGATGAGAAAACTATTTCTTGGGAGGATTTCCAACACAAATTTAAAGCTTTCTATCTGAGCGAGAGGTACTATAATGAGCGGGAAAAAGAGTTCCATTAATTGAGATTGGGACGACTTACCATGGATGATTTTATGACCAAGTTCACTAACTTACCTCGGTATTTGACCTATATTAGAAAATAAAAGGCTAAGGTGAAAATATTTTTGAACTATTTTCCAACTGTGTATAAAAAAATAATGAATTTGATAATCCTAGAACTATGGATGAAGAAGTGAGGAAGGCCAAACTTTTCTACCAACAGTTTAGAAATCGAAGTGAAAGTTACAAACCTCGGTAGAGCAAGGATAAAAATAAGGTGGGGATGAATGTGAGGAGGGATAAGACAACCTATTTAAATAAATTTAGTAAGGACCACCAGTGGAAAAAATTAACGGAGGGGATCAACGTAAACCAGCACAACCTTACACTGGATCAAAAAATGTAGAGTTGGGTAGCAAGAAGGGCACAAGAAGTAAGGAGAGGGAGCCACTAAAATGTTGGGGTTTTTGTGAATCACATCTACTGCAGGATTTTTCGTACAACCCCAAGTCCATTCAGAATGTCCAAGTGGCACATGAAGCTTCTATAATGAATGATGTGGCCAGAAGCATTCTGAGAATAAGCACAACATTCGAGGAATGATGGGAAGAACATCAATCTACCATGATTGATATTGAAGGTATTATCCAAAACCAACATGTTTTTCTTTTAATAGACCCTAGGGCTAGTCTAAGCTATACAAATCCTTAGATGGTGGAAATGTGTAAATTAAAACTAGAAAATTTCAAAGTTCCTGGCTAGTATAGCTAGCCATTGGTACCAAACGAAAAGTGACCCATGTGGTAAAATAGTGTATTGTGAATTTAAAGGTATACCTTAAAAATCAACTTAAACATCCTTCCCTTCCTAATTAGGATGGATTGGTTGGAACATCAAAAAGATGTTGTAAACTATTTAGAAAAGACTGTGAGTTGCATTGAATCACAAGGGAATCCCTTTCCGATAAGAGGAAAGCTAAAACTAATCTCAGTTAGACAAAAAACAACATTACAGTTGAAAAGAACAACAAGGAAAGACTGCCAATTTTATATGGTGCATGTGGAAGAAGACGAACAATAGACAAAAGCTAAAATGATAGACTAGTTACCTATAATAAGAGAGTTCCAAGATGTGTTTCCCGAAGAAATTCCCAAGTTACCCCCTCAGAGAAACATAGATTTCTCGATTGACTTAGTGCCAAGTGCTACACTTGTGTCCAGAGCCCCGTACCAAACGAGTAGCCTAGAGATGTTAGAATTAAAAATGGAACTACAAGAAATGCTAGATAAAGGTTATATCAGACCAAGTGTGTCACCATGGGGAGCCATGCTACTATTTTTTAAGAAAAAGGATGGCACATTTAGAATGTGTATTGACTATAGGTAGCTAAATAAATTAACCATTAAAAATAGATATCCCCTACCTCGAATCGACGATCTGTTTAATCAAGTGAGGGGGGAAAATGTGTTTTCAAAGATTTATCTGAGAATTGGATATCATCGAGTTCACACAAAGGATTAGGATATACATAAGACAACTTTTAGAATGAGGTATTTTCATTATGAGTTCATGGTATTACCTTTCGGTCTCACCAATCCACTTGCAAGTTTCATGTGCCTCATGAATAGTGTACTCAATAAGTACCTTTATTGATTTGTGTTAGGCTTCAATTGATGACATCTTAGTGTATTCTAAAAATGAGGAGGAATACCAAGAGAATCTTAGATTCATGTTGCAAACACTAAGGGAGCATCAGATTTATGCAAAGAGAGGTAAGTGTGAGTTCTATAAACCCAAAACCCAATATTTAGGACACATCATCTCCAAAGAGGGATTGGCAGTAGACCCTGAGAAAATTAAAGCCATTATGAATTGACCATTAGCAACATATGTATCAACAGTTCATTCCTTCATGGGGATTGTTGGGTACTACTAAAGATTTGTGAAGGTATTTTTGAAGTTGACCTACCCCATTACCTCTCTACAGAAGAAGGGGGTGAACTTTGAATAGATAGAAAAACGCTAAGAGAGCTTCAATAAATTAAACAAAATGTTGACCACATATCCTATCTTAAGGATAATAGACCCGCATAAGGAGTTCACAGTGTGCACAGATGCTTGTCTAGAAGGATTGGGGGGTGTGCTACTGAGTCAAGAAAAAAAAAAAAAAACATGAAAGAAATTATGTTGTTTACGATATGGAGCTAGATGTGGTAATCCATGCCTTGAAAATGTGTAGGCATTATTTGCTCGGAAAGAAGTTTGTGTTAGTAACTGATCATATTAGCTTAAAGAACTTCTTTAGTCAACCTAATCTAAATGTGAGACAAGCAGGATGGTTAGGATTCCTTAACGAGTTTGAAATGGAAATCAAACACATTAAGGGAAAATAGAACAAAATTTTTTATGCACTAAGTAAATATTCTCATTCACTTATTGCAAGTGCAGAAAGTAGTGTGAAGATAGATTTTAAAGAACATATATAGTTAGCAATGCAACAAGACCCAGGTTATCATGAAATTCAAATAAAAATATAGCAGGAAGAAATCTTGGGGTATGATCTAAACTCGAGAGGTTTAATTACATATCGAAATAGGTTGTAAATCCCAGATGTAGTCGTATTAAAACAAATGATTCTAGATGAATGTCATAAGAGACCATACATTGGTCATTCGAGGTATCATAAAATGGTAACAACCTTAAGAAAACAATTTTTTTTGGCTAGGTATGAAGAAAGAGGTGGCAAACTATTTAGCCAAATGGCCAAAGTTCCAATAGGTGAAAGTGGAACACCAACATCCGACAGGATTACTGAATCCACTACACATACCATAATGGAAGTGGGAGATGATATCCATAGATTTTATAATAGGATTACTAAGGACCAAGCATCAGCATGAATCCATTATGGTGGTTGTTGTAACATTCACTAAAGCAGTGAAATTTATCCCAATACAGTCCACTTTTGGAACTACACAAATTTCTAATATCTTCATGAGGGATATCTTCAGACTTCATGGTATACCAAAGAAGATAGGTTCAGATAGGGATGCAAAATTTACCTCCAAATTATGGAAGGCCTTGTTAGGGGGTTTGGGAACTAAGTTGAACTTTAGCATTGCATATCATTCATAGATCGACGGGAAAAATTAAAGAATGAATTAGATTTTGGAGGATATGCTATGAATGTATGTGATGGAGAGGCCCACTAAGTGTGGATAATTTTTCATCTAGTTGAGTTTTTCTATAATAACAACTACGAAAATACTATCAATATGAGCCCCTTCCAAGCCTTGTATGGTAAGGAATGCCATACACCACTCAGTTGGATCCAACCTGAGGATGGGTTAATTCTTGGACCCAAGGTTCTAAAGGAGATGGAGCAGACAGTGTGGGAAATTCAAAATAATATTAACACTTCCCAAGACCAACAAAAGATTTATGCGGACAGAAAAAGGACACATAAGGAGCTTAAAGTAGGATAGCGTGTACATTTGAGGGTTAAACCTTGGAAAAGTACTCAGAACCGGAGGGTGGGCCAAACTAGCACGATGATTTTATTGGCCATTTGAATTTCTAGATCGAGTGGATCCAATAGCATATCAATTGGCTCTGCCTGGTATGTTAAAGTTCATAATGTATTTCATGTATCGTTATTGAAAAAATATTTTCATGATCCTTCTCATATAGTTGACTAGAATGTGTTATAGGTGGGGCCCGAAGGAGACTTTCTACCAGAGCACCTCTGTATCTTGGAGTGGAAAGAGACTATGCTCCATAATTGAGTCGTGCCCTAGATTAATGTGCATTGGAGGTACTTTATGCCCGAGGAGGCCACTTGGGAATTGGAAGACAACATGAAAACTAGTTATCCAACTTTGTTTGACAAAGAAATTCCTCACTAATAAACATCGAGGACGGTGTTCTTTTATTTTGGGGGGGGGCGAGAGATGTAATGCCCCTCTATTTCAAAAACTATTATTGGTAAGATGTTGTTATTTAGTAGTGGAATTACTCATAGTAATGGCATGATGGCCAAGATTTTCTTTGTGGAGGAAAAACTATGATAACGTAATTATTTGAACTTGAAATAATTAGATATGGAATTTCAACAAATTACTTGGAAAGAATGAAGGAACTAATTAGATCATTATCCTAATACATAATCCAGGATGGATAGATTCGATAAAGGAAAAAAAATTAATAATAAACTTTACCAAATCACTTCAAAACGATCCCTTGAGTGAAATCATCTGATTTACTAGATAAGCAAATAAAAATTTAGGAAAATCATCCAGTGCAGTGGAAACAACACAGGAGTGAATAAGCATTGTAGTGGAAAAACACAGACCTCAAAGGATGAAAAAGAATAATTTTCGAGAAGAAAAATAGGAAAAGGCTAGGCTATGAGGATTGGCAAAACCGAGAAAAATGGGGCTCCATTATAGAACAAAGGAATTGATTAGATCATTATCCTAATCCATAATATATGGTGGATAGATTCGATAAAGGAAAAAAAAATTAATAATAAACTTTCCCAAAGCACCTCAGAAAGACCACTAGAGTGAAATCATGTGATTTACTAGATAAGAAGAGAAAAAATTTAGGAAAATCATGCAGTGCGGTGGAAACAACATAGGAATGGGTGACTAAGCATTGTAGTGGAAAATACAGGCCTTAAAGGATGAAAAGGAATCATTTTCGAGAAGAAAAATAGAAAAATCCTAGGCTATGAGGATTGGCAAAACTGAGAAAAATGGGGCTCCGTTATAGAAAGTCTACTATCGAAAGTGAGGCATAAACATTCCTTCACTAGGACAATAGAGGTTGTTGATTCTGGGGGAAAAAATATCTCATGTTGGGGGAGAACCAAAGGTGATGGTTCATGGTTTGGTGGCAAGTTGTTATTTCCAAGCTATTACGGTTCCTTACAGTCAGAACTTCTAGTAAAAGGGTATTTATTTTCTTATAAATTTTAGTGTTGTAGTTAATCTGATGTGAATATTTTCTGTACCATCCTAGAAATGAATATCCTCAGTTCAATTCTCACTGTGAATAGTTTACTATGGAAGTATATGTGTATTCTAATTGGATGAGGCTTTATTAGATTATGCATGCAAGTGGCTCAAGTATTTATATGGATTTTAAGAAATATGGCTACCAAGTCCATAGAATCTCTTTGTGTGGATGCATTTAGATTTGACTTAAAGTTATGGTTAGTATAGTAGGTTAACTTATTAGTCAAAGGCCTTCGAACTATAATTTTTCTGTCTTGGAAGGGGTTAAATTCATAAATGTTTTCACTATCATAAATTTGACCTATCACTGTTTGGAGACTCATGATGAGCTTGGTCATCACCTTGGTCATTAAACTCAGTCATGGGAAGGGGTATCTAAACATTGAAGGTTGTTGTAATAAGTTGTTGAGTCAGGATATTGAATGTTGATAGGGTGTCTATAGTTAAATGAATGATCTTAAGGCAATACATTCATTAATGCTCCAATTTTTTCCCTCTTTAGAAATCATTATTTTTCCCTTCTTCCCATCCCCTTATTCCCTTCTTATCTAAAAATTCCCCTATTCCTAAACATTCATATAATCCCTATTCCTTATTTTAGGCCTAGACCTCCCCACCCCATTTTATCCTAAATATAAATCTCTAGGCCTAAATTTTCCCTTGCCTAAACACCATTGTGTGTGATCATTGACCCTTGTCCTTATCCATTTCATGCAATTTATTCATCATAATTCCATCATTTCCCTAGATTTTGTCATGATCCAAAACTTCGAAATAATTTCTTTTCAAGTGCAACACTGATTTAACATCAAGCTCGATTGCATCAACAAACTTTTTGAATTACTTTTAAATCATTGCAAAAGGTTTCCATTTGTCATTTCCTCTGATCGCAAGTGAATGAATTCATTCTTCCTGCAGGGAATTTGGGAATAGACCATGTTTTGAAGCTGGGTCACAAAGGAATTCACACAATGTGTTACGCTCCTACTACACAGAGGTTAAGAGTGTTGCACTCTTGCTGCACAGAGGGTGTCAAGGTCGAAAAGATTCTAAACAAGGTATTCATCTGTGCACAATTTCATTCTCAAAGATGTGAGAGGTATGATGTTGGTTACCTTTCCTGAGTTTTTACTATTTTGTATCCATATCAAATTGAACCAAACTTTGTGCATTTTCTACTAAAGGAGAAAATTTTGCGAATATCCTGTTTTATCCAACAATATAGTTTCATTACCAAGTTCTCAGTAATTTTTCATAAATACGAATTGTTGTCATTGTTTTTATTTATGAGAGGTTGAAATAAGTTGATAAGTGCTTCTGAGTTCAACTGCTCAATTTTTAATGTCAGAAACTTCCCTTTCACCAACTCTTTGACCCAACTGTTTGAGTTGAATTGTGTTGTCACCATTGTCAGTCTTGTATCATCTGATCTCTACATGTAGATCCTTTTCAAAGTCGAGTTTCACCTTCCATCTATCAATAGCAAATGGCCCATGTTGTTAGTAAGAAAAGTGGATATCTAGTGCACACTAAGCCTAGAACCTTGAGCTTGATAAACTCCTCACCTGCTATTAGGGTAGCCTTCGCAAATGCAGGTTGTATTCCATTTTGTCAGAAGGTCTAGAAGATATGTCACCATACTAGGCTTTCCAGTATGTTTGCCCTCAATTTCCAAGATGGCATACTCAAACTAGGAAATGTGGAGACTCTTGTGACTAAAAAAATCATTGTTGATTCCACTAATCCCTCTATAGCAGGGGAAAAATGGTTTAAGGGAGATGAGTTGGACATCCTGGCTTTCAAATAGCTTTTGAAACCACAATTTTTGTACAAGCTTGCCTCAACTTTTACTAGTTTTTAGCTTCAGGAGCAGTATGTTTATCTTTTGAAAGTTATCTAGAGGTACTTCACCTATGAAGTCAGATTCAGTAGGGTTTATCAGTACCATTTGAGGCTGTTATGGTATATTATAGAGAGAAAAAACTACGAATCTAGCTTATTTCTTACTCAATATTTTAGAGAGAAGGACAGTTAAAGTATAGATTAAACAATACAATCATGATTCCATTTTATTTCATTTCTCGCTTATCAAAATTTTAGTTAAATATGCAATTGAAAATAATAAATTTAATTGGAAAGATTTATTTTCTAGTATAGATTTTTTGCCTCAAGTTGGGTCTTCATCAATAAAAGTGGATGAGGAGGAACATAGAATGTAGGGAACACCCAGGAAGGAAGTTATCCACTCAGTCAAGGATATAAAATCAATAAAAAAGGAAGATGTAAAGAAAAGAAAAAACGCATAAGCAAGCTTGGTAAGAAGGCTAAAAAACAAGACATGAAGGATAAGAAGATAAACAAGGAAGCAAAGCTACAGGTGGCATAACTGCAACCCACCAAGGTTAAAGTGAAGATTGAAGGTACAGTTCAGGACCAATTTGTAAAGAGACCTAGGACAAGGTCATGAGTTGAAAAGAATGGCGAAGAGGTAGCCCGTCAAGTAGTGGTAGAGATTTTTGAAGACAAACAAGGAGATAGGAAAGATCATGACAAAGAGGAAGAAGTGAAGGGACCTTAAGTAATGAAGCCGAAGCAAGAGGAAGATATAGAACAATATGAGCAAACTTCTATACAATATGAAAAATATGTTCCCAATATGGTTAGGACGAAAGGGGAAGTTTCTAAATATTAAGGGAAAATAACATTCTTGAGAAGAGGAAATAGGGACCTGAAGGAGACAATCAAATCAATAGATAACAAGTTGAAGTCACCTCCAGAAACAATTACTAAAGTAAAAGGGAAGCATGGTTCATTTGTAAAGTAGGCTAATAAGATTGCAGTGGAGCTTAGTGGGCCATCAGTTAGGGTTTCTAACTCCAAATTTTTATTTGTGTAGAAAATGAAGTACATAGCTCAAGCTCCTGGAAAACCTCCCTTTAGTCAATGGAAAAAAATAAAATATGCTTGGAGGAGCTGGAAGAAAGAAAGGAACAGGTAAACTAGTTGATGCGGCTAAATCAAAGCTATAAAAAGTCAATCTAGGATAATATTGAAACCTGTGACAATGAACTTTGTGAGGCATCCTAGGCCCTTGGTAGAAGCAAACATTTCATCAAATGGTCTATTCCTATGAGGAGGCAATGCAAATTTTATATGCCAGGAATTTAGTGTTGGAAGAAAGGTTAAGGAGCATGCCATAAAGTCTGGATGAGGCATGGGGATTAGTAAAGACGTATGAAGGATCAACTGAAATGTCTTCTCCTAAAAGGGTCTTTGAACTAAAATATAAGATTTTTACTAAAATTAAACCCACTATGTCATCTCCTGTTGAACAACATGGCCTCACTCCTCGTGCTTCCAACACCAAGGCTTTTAAGAACAAATCTTCAGGCAAAATAAAGAGGAAGTGATTAATCCTCACTTCAGGTTTTAAATTTTGTGATTAATTTCAAAGGTTACTAATTCTATAATAGTATGATTCTAATGTTTTGGAGCCGAATTTAGTGGCATAAAGGCATTTTGTTAAGACTAGAAAGAATTCAGCAAACAACATTGGTGATCTGCTAGGTAGACGTTGCATAGTCCATGCCCACACTACAACACACATGCTGGAGTGAAGCCACCTGTTAGGTTTTCAAGGGGATGACATGGAGCATGTGTTGCAGTAAACTCACTTTCTTAGTAGTCCACTACGTGCGAGTTTCAAAAGCACAAATTTCTAGTCGCTACATAACTCCTACGTAACCTTTTGCACACTTAGCAAATCAACCTTTTTTATTTTTACGATTTTCATTACATGTGATCATATTGCAAGATAATGTTTTTTCTTTTAGAAGAAAAAATAGTTTTAAAGATAAAAGACACTTTTTGTTTTTGTTTTTGAGGAAAAGACATTGAAAAACGACAATTTTCCTCCTTTTGAAGTTTGGAATCGATCCTCTATTGGATTGAGGATGCATTGAACTTATGCATTATTATATTTTGTATATTGACTATATAAAGATGATGAATACAATATGAAAGGGTTGTTCTTGGTTTCAATATTTCTAGGAAAGCTATTGCAGTTTATTCTTGTGATCTGTTTCAATGCATATGCTTGGATGTTGAAGATATTGCAGTGGAGTTGTAGAGATACTTATGGTATGGATGTTTCAGATAGTGTTTCTTCTTATTTATTTATTATCCTTGTTGTGTTATCTTCCTAAACTAATTTTAAGGTACACATGAATTCATTTCATATGATCATGTCTATCTTTGCAAAATATTTTAGTTTGCAAATGGAATATGTATGCCTTTGACAGTTTTGTGTTTTCTTCTTGATAATAATTTATCTAAGTTGTAGTAACGAACTGTTAGTTATTATTCTTTTTTTTATGAATGTCTTGATATCCCCATCTTCACTATACTACAATTTGTTGTTCATTCTGAAGCTATACTAATTGAGCCTTTATACAATACATTGGCTGGAAATACATCAATATATTGGATGAGGGAGGTCATGATTGCAACACTAGTTTTTCCTAGAACCCTCTACTACCCTCATTCCAAAAATCAAAAATTTTCAAAACTCGTCTATGTCAAACATCATATTAAAAAGTTTTATCTCTGAGTCTTCTTAGTGAGGGATCCCCCTAAGGTTGAAGAAGACCAGTCATTCAACCAAAAGAGGTTTGTGGTTACCTCTGAGTTTTCTCTTTTCAACCCAGAGAAAACTACAAAGTGCTCACATATTGGCGTTGTTGTTAGGGATTCGAAAGTATAATTATCTTGGAAAGTTTTATGTTCAAAATTACATCATAGGCTGAATGTTAAGATTTCTTTGACTGTTAGATAATTTTATTGTATGCAAATTTATCTAAGAAGATCTGACTTCTAGGATATTTACTTGGTAGAACCCTGACCCAAATCCTCCTATAGTTGTTTTTGATCTTGAAAATTTACTTAGAAAGGAAAGAGTTGTGATGGGAAGTCAAACTAGCAAGTACTCTCTCAGGAAATTTGTTACTTCACCATAAATATCCTTTGAATTTCATTCATTCAAAATGAGATCTTGCTCAAACATCTATGAAATTCTGGCACATTCATGCATTTCTAGTTCCCATATTTCATTCCCATATATAGATTCAACTCAAATTATCCTTCAAAATTTTAATAGAATTAAAGGTCTGGTTGACAAAGTTCAGAAAGTTGTTAAAAGCACAATTTCATCTCAAAAATTAGTCCATACACAAGCTAGCTCAAGTTTTGGTTCCTCTTCTACATCCTTACAGATTCCATCATCTATTTGAACATCTATTCATTCAGTTTTCAATCATTTGTTGTCTCTATCACACCACCAACCTCTGTTGTTTCTGGCACACCACCTATTAGTCATCCAACTAATAAGGTAATAGTTATGGTAGCAAGATATGCCCCTCTAGTTTTGCTTGCTCAACTTCACTATTTACCTCTTAATTACGAACAAAGGTTTCTCCAATATGATGGTGTATGATAAATTAATTATAAGAAACATGTTGATAAGGTTGGTGATTTTTAAGATCTGGAGGAGTAGGACCATGATGATGTTAAGATCAGATATTCACTCAAAGTTTTTCTGGTGTTGTCAAGAAATGGTTTAAAAGTTCTCATCTGGGATATTTTTCCAATTATCAAGAGTTAGAAGATGCATTTATTTTAATGTGGGGTGAAAAGAATAATCCCTTGCAAATTACGGCTGAGTACAATAATCTAAAAAGACAGTCGGGAGAAACTGTTCAATTTTTTTTTGTAAGGTTCAATAAACTATATAATTGAATTCTTGTAGAGATCAAGAATCCTCCTGGGATGGCCTTACTTCATTATCTTGATGCTTTTGACCCTGAAATGGCTTACCAGCTTAGAGAAAGAAATCCAACAACACTGGAGGACATGTAGGACGATGCAGTCAGTGTGGAGGTTAATTTGTTAGAAAACAAATTCAAAATGAAGTCAGAGAAAAGATTTACCATAAAAGAATATACTTCTACTTTTGTTGATGCTAAATTTGATACATTGGTCAATACTATGGAGAATATGATGGAGAAAATCTCTCTGACTAACTGAAAAATAGTTCGAGAGACCCAAATTGGTCCACAAATCAGAAATTGAGATTTTCGAAGGAAGCTATAGTTGCCAAACAAACCTAAGGGACAAAAGGGTCTGGAGCAGTCACAGTAGCAAATAAGACCACCCTTTTAGTAAAGTTATACTCAAGATCAAGAAGAGGAGGATGATCAATTACTGGAAGATCAAATTTTGTTTTTTGGTGATGGAAAACAAGATGTGTATCTAACCAAATAAGATGAAGAGCAAGAGCTGCTTGAGAATTTTGAAACAGCGGATGAAGAACTGTTATTTTCTCAATCTCTAAATGATGCATTGATGATTGAATCTGAGGAATACAGAAAGAGATTTCAGAATGTCATAATGCAAGTGCATCAACAATATAACTTAAGGAATAGAACTGTGGGAGGTAATGCAACAAGAAAGGATGTACCGATAAACAATGCAGTAAGGAAAGAAGTGTCTATTAATAGTGCTCAGAAAAAGGACCTCCCTAGCACTAGTGCTTAGAATAAGGAGGCTCCTAATACAAGTACGCAAAGGAAGGAGTCTCCCATAACTATTTTGAATCAGAAAGACAACATACCCAAAGAGGATGCAGAATGGAAGGAAGTTTCCCACAAAGAAGTTGAAAAGGTATCAAATCCCTTTAATCTTGAAGCTGAAATTGCCAAATTGAAGATCTCTATTCCAAAATTGCCAAATTGAAGATCTCTATTCTGAAATTGCCAAATTGAAGCTGAAATTGCCAATTTGAATTTGAAATAATTAAATATGGCATTTGAAGAAATTAGTTCGAAATAACAAATGAACAAATAAGATCATTATCCTAATACATAATCCATGATGGATAGATTGGATAAAGGAAAAAATAATAATAATAAACTTTCCCAAATCACTTGAGAAAATCCCCTGGAGTGAAATTATGTGATTTACTAGAGAAGTAGAGAAAAATATGGGAAAATCATCTAGTGTAGGGAAAACAAAACTTGAATGGTTGAATAAGCACCGTAGTGGAAAAAGATGGGCTTTAAAGGATGAAACATAATCATTCTCAAGAAGAAAAATAGGTAGATACTAGGCTATGGGGATTGGTAGAACCCAGAAAAGCGAGACGTCGTTATAGAAAGTATACTAGGGAAAGTGAGGCATAAAAGTGCCTTCACCAGGACAACAAAGGTTGTTGATTTTGGGGAAAAACGATTTCATCTCTGGGGAGAACCAGAGGTGACGGTTCTTGGTTGCGTGCCAATTTATTCTTTCCAAGCTATTACGGCTGCTTACAATCGTAGCTTATGGTAAAAGGGTATTTATTTTCTTATAAATTTTGCTTTTGTATTTAATCTGAGGTCGATATTTTCTACACAATCATAGCCATGAATATCCTCAGTTCGATTCTCGCTATGAATAGTTTACTATGGAATTATAGATGTATCCTGATAGGATGAGGCTTTGTTAGTTTATGCATGCAAGTGGCTCAAGTATTTATATGGATTTTAAGAAATATGGCTACTGATTCCATAGAGTCTATTTGTATGGATGCATTTAGATTTGACATAAAGTTCTGATTATACTAATCATGTACTAATTGAGATATGAAAAGGGAACCTTGCTAAAAGAGAAGCCCTTTGATAGGGATTTCAATTGTTTAAAGATTTGATTAAGATATGTATTTTTCTTTAGAAGTAAATGAAAGAAATAATGGAATGCAAGTATATTTGGTTGTATGCATTCATGAATAGTAGGAAAATGAGAATTTTATGCATGAAATTTTATACATAAATGGCTGTGCTAGTCGAAGCTTATCCTATGACAATAGGGAATTAGTTAATAGGTTAGGAATAATGGAATTAGGAGATGAAACCGAGTATTTTTTATTCACCTGAACCTAAGAAGAAAAATCATAAATCAAACTCACCAACATATCTAATAAATCAAGCTAACAAATGCGATTAAATCCATAGGTAAGTAACAACTTTGTAAGACTGTGTATACATTGAATTAACAGAAATTAAATCAACATGCAGGAAACCTTTTTGTAAGATGGTGTACTCATTGAGTTACCAGAATTTAGTCCTTTTCCAATATATGAATATTTCATTCATGAATCCTAGATGATATAGTGACAATTATTGGCACTAATGATGGCACTGTGACCATCACATGTATAAAATTTATAATAAGAGACCAAGTTCACAAACAAATTATGAGTTCGTGCATAACTAGAAAATATCAATCAGGTGATTATCATAGCTTAGGGAGTGGAACAACAAGATCTAACACTACTGCATTCATTTCTTAGATGTGAGAATCCAAACTACGTGACGCAATTAGAAAAAATAAAGGATAATTGTAGATAGTAAGCATAGCTTTAATATAATCAATTTTTCTTGAAACGCTGGTTGGGAAGTTGGAACCAAGAATGCATAAAATTTGACAGCAAAGTAATTAAAAAAAAAACAATTAAACAAAAGGAAATTGTGCTAACAGAGAAGTCAACATCATCATGAGTTCAACAGAGCATTTTTGAAGAAACACCATCATCAACCATATATATATATATATATATATATGAAACCACAAAGAACTGCAGATAAGAGAAATAATTTTGGAACAATCCTTCCATAAACATAACAACATATTTGTCATTACCAAAGTAATGAAATAAATAATCATTGACATAAAGATTCTCAAGAAAACGTAGGGGAAAACCCCAATAATTTACATGTGGATACACCTTGGTAAATAAAACCAAAATAAAAATTACTCATAATCATGGCATTTTAATGTAAAGTTGAACTGAAGTTTTAGTTGATGAACCACCCTTGCAAGAGTTAGCAAAATAAATAGGCACATAGTGGCTTGTATATGAAGCCCAGGTTACGATAACTGAGTAGCAATGCCTCGAGACGAAAAGTAAAACTGAAACAAGACTGAACCATTCTCCATTTAATATTCAAGAGTACATCCATAAAACAACTTAAATAACAACATATTGTCATATAGTGAACTCGAAAAACTCATGGAAAGATCTAAACGTGATTTTACACTTGTAGTGTAGTACCCATGAAGTAGAGTGGTTTGAAAACCAAAACCAACCTAGAGGAATGTCGAGCCTTAAGTTAGCATATGGGAAACTAGAATGAACACCATTCTTACTGAAAAATACATTGGAGAATACCTGCATCTGCATACCTAGTAGAGGAAAAGTTAGATAGTGGCATCAACAATTAAATTAGGAAATCAAGTAGCTAGCCACCATGAGTATTGTAATAGAAAATAAAAATAAAATAGAGTATCCATAGCTTATGTGGAATAAGAATGGCGATGTACTAGAGTTGGGGAAACATGAACACTAAAATATGTAGGGAAAATAAGATGATAGAGGAAACCAGAGTGGGGAATCTGGAAAGGGTTGCACCACAAATTGTCTAAGATGACCCAAGATAACAACCCACCATAATATTTTGAAGGGGGAGAGTGAGTGCCACTCTTTTGTATGCAATGTGTTCTCCAATATAACCTTGCCGAGGCTCTGCAAAAATAAGGAGCGGTTAGCTTTCGCAAGAAGAGAAACAAATATGAAAGGAAAATCAAACATAATATGTTATTTACCTGAACCGAAGTCTATCATCAATCACAGGAGAGATGGGTTGGTGTTTCCATATCACAAAAGGAAAACCAATTACAGGGCCAATGTCTTAGCTACAACATGCCGCCAATGATACTCTACTTGAGCCCAAGTGACCACCTCCATCATCGAAGCACAAGATGCCAAGAATGCAGAGTAAACTTTAGGAGCCAAAACCTTAAAAACCAACTGAAGAATGCTGAGTTGAGTGAGGAAAAAACCCTGAAGCATAAATTTAAGCTTTGGAGTGTTGTAGTGATTGTCATTGAACTGAAAGCAGGAAATCCCAACCGTTGGAGTCTCATCACAGGGATAAGGACAAGGTCGCCTATGACAAACCTTTTGAGTATGATATCACATGGATGGGGTTCCATGTCTTGCCTTGAATGGAGTGGGTTATGGTAGGATGAGAGACTGTCATAAGGTGGACGACGTTGGAGCTTTAGTGACCTTGGCATGGAAAATGTCATGCCCATGTGTTAGATGAGGGTAGACCCAATGACCAAGGTGCTTAGCCACATAATGCAATAGGCCTTTGAAATTAATGTGATAGATGGGTCATAAGACTAGGGAGGTGGTGAGTTAATTATTACATAGGGCCTAACCTATAAGAAATTAATAAAAACTTAATAAATATATCAGATGTACCGATTAATGAAATGTGACTTTAGGAAGCCATGGGGATACTCTCTATCAAACCAGAATGAAGGTGGAAGTATGAAGGACCTAGGTAGTAGTGGGTTTCATATTATGGAGACTAGGTAAAGGAAACCATCAAAAAGTATGTGGAAAACAACTCAGTAAATAAGCATGTTAAAAATAAATTATCCACTCCCGCTATCATAAGAATTCACCGAACTTGCAAATAGTATAGGAAAAAAACATTTTTCTTAGTGTAATTGGGTTCATTACAATTGGTATCAGAGCCCATATTACTACATTGGGCATGAATAGAGGCCCATTACTAGTTACTATTGTGCAAAATTAACATTATATGAGAATTCTTCGATAATTGTGGATTGTTTTGATGGACTACAATGAAGAATGGAGGAGTCACCTCCATATATTTTAGGAGGGAATGCTTTATACATGGAATTAGGGGAAGGTGGTACCTTCATGCCCGTTGAATTTATAGAGATATTAAGGTACTTGCAACACGCATTAGGGGCTTTTTGACGTTAAAAATGGGCCTCCTAAGGAAACTATAAAATAATAGTGGAAATAATAAAATAAGATTATATTACATCATCAGATTTCATAGGGAAAAAAGAAAAAACTATTTTTTCAACTCATATTTTTAACTTATCTTCCTATGGGTTTACTCAAATTTTGAGCGGAGACACTCATTGGATGCATAATTTGATTCCCCATCCAAGGAATACCCATGTCACATATTTTCGATGGACCCTACCACACGAAAAATGGGGAATACATGAAAAATGTGATTGTAATCACGTATTTTCATGTATTTCCCATTTTTCATGTAGTAGGGTCCATTAAAAGTATGCAACATGGGTACTCCTTGAATGGGGAACAAAATTTTTCATCCAACTAGTACTCTCGCTTGAAATTTGAGTAAAACCTTAGGGAGATAAGTTGAAAAAGTAGTTTTATGATTTTATTATTTTTTAATCTTTTTACTTTTTGATTCCAAAAATGGTGAATCATCCATCATGGTTGACATCATCATTTTGAATCCTATTCGTTCTTATAAATTTTATTTTAGTTGTAAATTTTGCTTAGGAGGCCCATTTTAGACTGCAAAATTCCCCTAATGAGTTGGCACAACTCTGGGGTAGCAATGAGCGATTAATTAAAGCTAGTAAAGAAAATGAGAAACTGATTAGAGAATACACTACGAAATCGAGTCATAAGAGTGTTGAGATAGAAGGGTAGAAACAAGAATTGACAGGATCAATGCTAGAATAATTGAAAAGTGATGAAGAATCAGATAAAATAGATTCTAAATCACTTAAGGATAAGAATAAGAAGTAATTATAGGGAGAATTCTAAAAGATAAAACCTCCGACCTTTGCTGGGGAAAAAGAGGAGCATGTGGAAGCCTGCCTCTCGAATATTGTCAAGTAATTTCAGGTGTATGAATATGAAAGCAACCTGAAAGAAAGATTGGTTGTTCATCAGTTGCATGGAAAGGCCACCCTATGGTGGGAGGAGACGAAAATTATACATCTGTTGGATGAGAAAAAAAAATTTTGGGAGTATTTCCAACAAAAATTTAAATCTCGTTATCTAAGCGAGAGGTATTATGTCGACTAGGAAAAAGAGTTCCATGAATTGTGATTAGGACAACTTACCATGGATGAGTTTGTGAACAGTTTCACCAATTTACTTCGGTATGTTCCCTACATTAGAGAAGAAAAGGCTAAGGTGCAGAGTTTTTTGAATTGTTTTCTAGCTGTGTATAAAGAAAGAGTCAATTTTGATAATCCTAAAACTATGGATGAAACAGTCAGGAAGGCCAGAATTTGCTACTAGAAGTTCAAAAATTGAAGTGAAATTTCTAGAACCTGGCAGAGAAAGGATAAAAACAAGGTATGGATGAACGCGAGGAGGCAGAAGCCAGCCTATTTAAAGAAATTTGGTAAATACCACCAACGAAAAACAATTTAATAAAGGGGATCAAAGTCAAACAACACAATCTTACATTAGCTCAAAAACTATAGATTTGGGTAGCAAGAAGGGCATAAGATGTAAGGAGAGGGAGCCACTACAATGTTGGGGTTGTGGAAAACCACATATGGTACGGAAGTGTCCCCACAACCCCAAGTCCATTCAGAATGTCCAAGTGGCACATGAAGCTTCTATGGTGAATGATGTGGCCAGAAGCATTCTGAGAATCAGTGCGACATTGGAGGACTGACAAGAAGAACATCAGTATACCATTATTTATATTGAAGGTATTATCCAAAACCAATCTGTGACTATTTTAATAGATCCTTGGGCTAGCCTAAGCTATATAAATCTTCAGATGGTGGAAAAGTGTAAATTAAAATCAGAAAAAATTTCAAAGTTCTTGGCTAGTACAGTTAGCCACTGGTACAAAATGTAAAGTGACCCATGTGGTAAAATAATGTATTGTGAATTTAAATGGATACCTTACATAAATCAACTAAAACATCCTTACCTTAGGTTCATATGACCTCCTAATTAGGATGGGTTGGCTAGAACAACAAAACTTTGTTGTAAACTATCTGGAAAAGATTGTGAATTTCATTAACTCACAGGGGAATCCCTTTTTTATAAGAGGAAAACAAAACTAGTCTTTGTTAGACAAATAAAGGAATTACAACTGAAAAGAACAATAAGGAAAGGTTGTCAGTTTACATGGTGCATGTGGAAGAATATAGACAAAAGACATATGCTGAAAGGATAGACCAATTACTTGTAATAAGGGAGTTCCAGGATGTGTTTCCTGAAGAAATTCCCAAGCTACCCCCTCAGAGAAACATAGATTTCTCGATTGACTTAGTGCCAGGTGCTACACCTGTGTCTAGAGCCCCATACCAAATGAGTAACCCAATGTTGTTATAATTGAAAATTGAGCTACAAGATATGCTATATAAATGTTATATCAAATTGAGTGTGTCACTGCGGGGAGCCCTAGTACTCTTTGTTAACAAAAAGACGACACATTTATAATGTGTATTGACTATAGGAAGTTAAAGAAATTAACCATTAAAAATAGGTATCCCCTAACTCATTCTAAAACTCTCTCTTTCAAATATTGATATGTGAAATGGATATCATCATTTATGCATAAATGATGAGGATATACATAAGACAACTTTTAGAATGAGGTATGCTTATTATCTCACAAATTCACCTACGAATTTCATGTGTCTCATGAATAGTGTATTCCATAAGTACCTTGACCATTTTGTGTTAGTGTTCATTGATGACATCTTAGTGTATTCTAAAAATGAGGAGGAACACCAAGAGAATATTAGATTAGTGTTGAAAACACTAAGGGAGATCAAATTTGTGCAAAGAGCAGTAAGTGTGAGTTTTATAAACCGAAAATCTAATATTTAGGACACATCATCTCCAAAGAGGGATTGGCGGTAGACCCTGAGAAAGTTAAAGGCATTATGAATTAGCCAATACCAAAAGATGTAGCAGCGTTTTGTTCCTTCATGGGGATTTCTGGGTACTATTGAAGGTTTTTGAAGGGATTTTTGAAGCTGACCTACCCCATTACCTCTCTACAGAAGAAGGGGATGAAGTTTGAATGGATAAACAAATGCTAAGAGAGCTTCAATAAATTAAAGGAAATGTTGACCACAACTCCTATCTGAAAGATAGTAGACCCACATAAGGAGTTTACAATGTGCACAAATGCTTATTTAGAAGGATTGGGGGGCATACTATTGTAAGACAATGTTGTCATAGCCTATGAATCAAGAAAACTGAAAAACGTGAACATAGTTATGTTGTTTACGATCTGAAGCTAGCTGCGGTAATCCATGCCTTGAAAATGTGGAGGCGTTATTTGTTGGGAAAGACGTTTGTGTTAGTGAATGATCATATCAGCTTCACATACTTCTTTAGTCAACCTGATCTAAATGCCAGGTAGGCAAGATGATTAGCATTCCTTAGCGAGTTTGAAATGGAAATCAAACAGATTAAGGGAAAAGAGAACAAAATTGTTGATGCACTAAGTAGATATTCTCATTCACTTATCACAAGTGTAGAAAGCAGTGTGAAGATAGATTTTGAAAAAGAGGTATAGTTAACAGTGCAAAAAGACCCAAGTGATCAATAAATGCAGCTAAAAATATAGTCAGAAGAAATCTTGGGGTATGCTCTAAACTCAAAAGATTTAATTACGTATTGAAATAGGTTGTATATCACTGATGTAGATGTATTAAAAGAAATTGTTTTATATGAATGCCATAAGAGACCATAAGCCATTCATCCGTGGTATCAAAAACCGATAACAGCCTTAAGAAAACAAATTTTTTGGCCAGGTATGAAGAAAGAGGTGGAAGACTATTTAGCCAAATGCCTAGACTATGAACAAGTGAAAGTGGAACACCAACATGGAGCATGATTACTGAATCCACTACCCATACCAGAATGGAAGTGGGAGGTGATCTCCATGGATTTTATAACAGGGTTACCAAGGAAAAAGCATCAGCATGACTCCATTATGGTGGTAGTTGATAATTCACTAAAGCAACACATTTTATCCCAATACATTCAACTTTTGGAACTACACAAATTGCTAATATCTTCATGAGGGATATCCTTAGACTTCATGGGATAACAAAGATGATAGTTTCAGATAGGGATGCAAAATTTACCTCCAAATTCAGGAAGGCCTTGTTTGGGGGTTTGCGAACTAAGTTGAACTCTAGTACAACATACCATATATAAACGGACGTGCAGACTGAAAGAACGAATCAAATTTTGGAGGTTATGCTCCAAATGTATGTGATGGATAGGCCTAATAAGTGGGAATATTTGTTGCATCTATTGGAGTTTGCCTATAATAACGGCTACCAACCTACTATCAAGATCATCCCCTTAGAAGCCTTATTTGGTAGGAAATTCCATACACCACTCAGTTGGAGCCAACATGAGGATGGGTTGATTCTTGGACCCAAGGTTCTACAAGAAATGGAGCACATAGTGCGGGAAATTAAAGAGAATATTAAAACAAACCAACACTGACAAAAGTGTTATGCGGACAAAACAATGACACATAAGGAGTTTAAAATAGCATAGCATGTATATCTGAGGGTTAAGCCTTAGAAAAGTACTCTTAGAACCGGAGGGTGGGTTCGATCAGCACTATGATTATGTAGGTCATTTGAAGTTCTAGATCAAGTGGGCCCAATAGCATACTAGTTGGCTATACCTAGTCCTATTAAAGTTCATAATGTATTTCATGTATTGATACTAAAAAAATATGTTCATGATCCTTCTCATATAGTTCATTAGATTGTGTTACAAGTGGAGCCCGAAGGAGACTTTCTACTAGAGCCACTATGTATCTTGGAGTGAAAAGAGATCATACTTCCTAATGGGTTCATAACTGATGTTAGAGTGTAGTGGAGGCACTTTACTCTAGAGGAGGCCCCTTGGGAAATGGAAGGAAACATGAAAACTAGTTATCCATATTTGTTTGACAAAGAAATGTTGTAGTAATAAAAACTGAGGACGGTGTTCTTTTATTTTATGGGGGGAAGATGTAATACCACTCTATTTTAGAAACTATTATAATTAAGATGTTTTTATTTCATAGTTGAATTATTGATAGTAATTGCATGATGGCGAAGATTTTCTTTGTGGAGGAAAAACTATGATAATATAATTATTTGAATTTGAAATAATAAAATATGGTATTTGAAGAAATTACTTGGAAAGAAGAACGAATGAGATCATTATCCTAATCCATAATCTAGGATGGATATATTGGATAAAGGAAAAAAAATAATAATAAACTTTCCCAAATCACTTGAGAAAAACCCCTGGAGTGAAATCATGTGATTTACTAGATAAGTAGAGAAAAATCTGGAAAAATCATCCAGTGTGGGGGAAACAACACTGGAATGGGTGAATAAGCACTGCAGTGGAAAAAGACAGGCTTTAGAGGATGGAAAAGGATCCTTTTCAAGAAGAAAAATAGGAAAATCCTAGGCTATGGGAAATTCTACTGCGGAAAGTGAGGCATAAAAATGCCTTCACTAGGATAACAAAGGTTGTTTATTTTGGGGGGAAAAGGATCTCATCTTGGGGAGAACCAGAGGTGATGGTTTCTTATGATCAAAAATTCTAGTAAAAGGGTATTTATTTTCTTATAAATTTTATTATTGTAGTTAATCTCATGTGAGTATTTTCTGCACAATCCTAGCCATGAATATCCTCGGTTCAATTCTCATTGTGAATAGTTTACTATCTAAGTATAGATGTATCCTTTTTGCATGAGGTTTTTTTAGATTATGCAGGTAAGTGGCTCATGTATTTATATGTATTTTAAGAAATATTACTACCAAGTCCACAAAGTCTCTTTGTATGGATGCATTTACATTTCACTTAAAGTTCTATTTATACTAATCATATAGTAATTGATTTATGAAAATGGAACCTTGCTAAAAGAGAAGACATCTCATATGTATTTCAACTATTTAGATATTTGATTAAGATACATATTTTTCGTAAATGAAAAAAATAATGGAATGCAAGTATATTCGCTTGCATGCATTCATGCATAGTATGAATATGAGAATTTTATGCATGAAAATGTATACATAAATGGTTGGGTTGCTGTAAACTTATTATATGACAATAGGGCATTAGTTATCAGGTTAGGAATAGTGGAATTAGGAGATCAAATCCAGGTAGTTTTTATTCACCTGAACCTAGGAGGCAAAATCGTAAATCGAACTCACCAACAAATCTAATAAATCAAGCTAACCAATGTGATTAAATCCACAAGTAACAACTTTGTAAGATTGTGTATACATTGAATTACTAGAAATTAAATCGACATGCAGGAAACGTTTTTATAATATAGTGTACTCACTGAGTTACCATAATTTAGTCATTTTCCAGTATATGAATATTTCATTCATGAATCCTAGAATATATAGTGACAATTATTGGCACCATTGATCACGTTGTGACCATCACATGTATAAAATTTACAATAAGATACCAAGTTCACACAAAAATTATGAGTTTAAGCATAACTAGAAAATATCAATAAGGTGATTATCATTTCTTAGGCAGTAGAAAAATAAGATGGAACACTACTCCACTAATTTCATAGATGTGGCAATCCAACCTAAGTTAAGCAATTAGAAAAAACAAAGGATAATTGTAGATAGTAAGCATAGTTTTAACATAATCGAATTTTCCAAACACGCTAGTTGGGAAATTGGAACCAAGTATGCATAAATATTTACAACAAAGTAATTAAAGAAAACAATTAAACAAAAGGAAAATGTGCAAATAAAGATGCCAACATCATCATGAGTTCAACAAAGTGTTATTGAAGAAACATCATCATCAACCATCTATATATATAATGGAAACTACAAGGAACTACACATAAGAGACAAATCATTTTGGAAAAGTCTGTCCATACACATAGTGGCATCTTTGTCATAACCAAGGTAGTGAAATAAGAAGCCAGTGACATTAATATTTTCAAGCAAATGTAGGGGAAAACCCCAATAATTTACGGGAGAGTACACCCTCGTAAATAAAACTAAAATCAAGACTGCTCATAACCATGGCATTTCAATGTAAAGGTGAATTGAAGTTTCAGTTGTCGAACAACCTTGCAAACTTTAGATAAGAAAAAGAGATGCATAGTGGTCTGCAAATTAAACCTTAGTGACAAGAACCAAGTAGAAATTCCGCTGGAAGAAAAGTAAAACTAAAACAAGACTAAACCATTCTCCATTTAATATTCAATATTATATCCATAAAATAACTTAAATAATAACATATTTTCGTATAGTGAACTCAACAGGGCCATGGAAAGCTCTAATCGTGATTTTACACTTGCAGTGTAGTACCTGTGAAGGAAGGGGGTTCGAAAGCCAGAACCAACCTGGAGGAATGCCAAGCCTTAAGTTAGCATTACGGAAACTATAATGAAAACCATTCTTACTGGAAAAGGGATTAGAGAATACATAAATCTGCATACACAGTAAATGAAAAGATAGATAGCAACATCAACAATTAAATTAGGAAATCAAGTAGCTAGCCACCTTGAGTATTGTAATAGAAAAGAAAACTAAAATAAAGTATCCTTACCTTATGTGGAAGTAGAACAACAATGTACTAGAGCTGGGGAAATCTGGACATTGAAAGATATAGGAAAAATAAGGTGACAGGGGAAAACAGAGTAGGGAATATAGAAAGGGATGCATCGAAAATTATCTAGAGATGACCCAAGATAACAACCCACCATAATGTTTCAAAGGGTGAGAGTCAACACCACTCCTATGTATCCACCTCGTTCTCCAATGTAACAATGCACAGGCTTTGCAACAAAAAAAGGAGGACTTAGTTTCTATGGGAAGAGAAACAAATCTAAAAGGAAAATGAAACGTAATATGTTGTTCAACTAAACCGATGTCCACCATCAATCATAGGCAAGATGGGTTGGTGTTTCCATGTCATGAAAGGAAAACCCATTATAGGGCCAGGGTCTCAACTGCAACATGGTGGCAATGACACTCTACCAAAGCCCAAGCGACCACCTCCATCGTCGAAGCACATGATTCCAAGAATGAGGAGTAAACCTTAGGAACCAAAACCTCATAAACCAACTAACGAATGTCGAGTTAAGTGAGGACAAAACCCTAAAATGGAAATTTAGGGTTTGGAGTGCTTTAGAAATCATCGTTGATCAAAAAGAAGGAAATCCAAGCCATTGGAGTATCATCGGAGGGATAAGAAAAATGTCTCTTACGACACACCTTTCGAGTACGATATCACATGGTTGGGGTTGTGTGTCTTGCTATGAATGGAGTGGGTTATGGTGGGATGAACAATTTTCATAAGGAAGACAACGTTGGATCTTTAGCAACCTTGGCATGGAAAATGTCTTGCCCATTAGGTCAGGTCAAGCCGAATGACCAAGATTCTTAGCGACATAGTGGAATAGACCTTCAAAATTAATGTGATAGATGGGTCATAAGACTAGGGAGGTTGTGCTTTGATTATTCCATAGGGCCTAACCTATAGGAAATTAATACAAACTAAAAGAAATATATCACATGTACCAGTTAATGAAATGTGACTTTAGGAATCCATGCGGATACTCTATATCAAACTAGAATGAAGGTGGAAGTGTGAAGGACCTACATAGTAGTGGGTTATATATTATAGAGACTAAGTAAAGGAAACCATAAAAAAGTATGTGGAAAACAAATCAGAAAATGAGCATATTAAAAATAAATTACCCAATCCCTCTAGCATAAGAATTCACCAAACTTCCAAACGGTATAGGACTTTTTTGTTTTAGTGTAATTGGGTTCATTACAAATGGTATAAGAGCTCAAATTTCTACACTGGGCATGAATAGAGGCCCATTACTAGTTTCTATTGCAAAAAATTAATATTATATGAGAATTCTCTAATAATTGTGGATTTTTTTGATGGACTGTAGTGAAGAATGGAGGAGCTGCCTCTAGATATTTTAGGAGGGAATGGTTAATACATGGAATTAGTTGAAGTTGGTACCTTCATGCCCTCTCAATTTGTACATATAGTCTAGAACTTGCAACAAGAATTAGCACAACTTTGGGGTAGCAATGAGAGATTAGTAAAATCTAGTGAAGATCAGGAGAAACTCATTAGAGAATGCACTCAGAAATCGAGTCATAAGGGTGCTGAGATGAAAGGGTCAAAAAGAAAACTGACAGGATTGATGCCAGAAAAAATAGAAAGTTATGAAAAATATGATAAAATAGATTCTAAATCCCATAAGGATAAGAAGAAGGAATTATAGGGATAATTCTAAAAGATAAAATCTCCTACCTTTGATGAGGAAAAAGATGAGGACGCAGAAGCCTGGATCTTGAATATGGTCAAGTAATTTCACGTGTATGAATATGAAAGAAACCTAAAAGCAATATTCATTGTTTATCAGTTAAAGGGAAAGGCCACCCTGTGTTGGGAGGATAAGAAAATTATACTTCTATGGGATGAGAAAACTATTTCTTGGGAGGATTTCGAACACAAATATAAAGCTTTCTATCTGAGCGAGAGGTACTATGATGAGCGGGAAAAAGAGTTCCATTAATTGAGATTGGGGCAACTTACCATGGATGAGTTTGTGACCAAGTTCACTAACTTACCTCGGTATTTGACCTATATTAGAAAAGAAAAGGCTAAGGTGCAAAGATTTTTGAACTATTTTCCAACTGTGTATAAAGAAAGAATGAATTTGATAATCCTAGAACTATGGATGAAGAAGTGAGGAAGGCCAGACTTTTCTACCAACAGTTTAGAAATCGAAGCGAAAGTTACAAACCCCGGTAGAGCAAGGATAAAAATAAGGTGGGGATGAATGTGAGGAGGGATAAGACAACCTATTTAAATAAATTTAGTAAGGACCACCAGTGGAAAAAATTAACGGAGGGGATCAAAGTAAACCAGCACAACCTTACACTGGCTCAAAAAATGTAGAGTTGGGTAGCAAGAAGGGCACAAGAAGTAAGGAGAGGGAGCCACTAAAATGTTGGGGTTTTTGTGAATCACATCTACTGCAGGATTGTTCGTACAACCCCAGGTCCATTTAGAATGTCCAAGTGGCACATGAAGCTTCTATAATGAATGATGTGGCCAGAAGCATTCCGAGAATAAGCACAACATTCGAGGAATGGTGGGCAGAACATAAATCTACAATGATTGATATTGAAGGTATTATCCAAAACCAACCTGTTTTTGTTTTAATAGACCCTAGCGCTAGTCTAAGCTATACAAATCCTTAGATGGTGGAAATGTGTAAATTAAAAACAGAAAAATTTCAAAGTTCCTGGCTAGTATAGCTAGCCATTGGTACCAAACGAAAAGTGACCCATGTGGTAAAATAGTGTATTGTGAATTTAAAGGTATACCTTAAAAATCAACTTAAACATCCTTCCCTTAGGGTCATATGAACTCCTAATTAGGATGGATTGGTTGGAACATCAAAAAGATGTTATAAACTATTTAGAAAAGACTATGAGTTGCATTGAATCACAAGGGAATCCCTTTCAGATAAGAGGAAAGCTAAAACTAATCTCAGTTAGACAAAAAATGACATTACAGTTGAAAAGAACAATAAGGAAAGACTGCCAATTTTATATGGTGCATGTGGAAGAAGACAAACAATCGATAAAAACTAAAAGGATAGACTAGTTATCTATAATAAGAGAGTTCCAAGATGTGTTTCTTGAAGAAATTCCCAAGTTACCCCCTCATAGAAACATAGATTTCTCGATTGACTTAGTGCCAAGTGCTACACCTGTGTCAAGAGCCCCGTACCAAACGAGTAGCCTAGAGATGTTAGAATTAAAAATGGAACTACAAGAAATGCTAGATAAAGGTTATATCAGACCAAGTGTGTCACCATGGGTAGCCATGCTACTATTTTTTAAGAAAAAGGATGGCACATTTAGAATGTGTATTGACTATAGTTAGGTAAATAAATTAACCATTAAAAATAAATATCCCCTACCTCGAATCGATGATCTGTTTAATCAAGTGAGGGGGGGAAATGTGTTTTCAAAGATTTATCTGAGAATTGGATATCATCGATTTCACATAAAGGATTAGGATATACATAAGACAACTTTTAGAATGAGGTATTTTCATTATGAGTTCGTGGTATTACCTTTCGGTCTCACCAGTCCACTTGCAAGTTTCATGTGCCTCATGAATAGTGTACTCCATAAGTACCTTTACTGATTTGTGTTAGTCTTCAATTGATGACATCTTAGTGTATTCTAAAAATGAGGAGGAATACCAAGAGAATCTTAGATTCATGTTGCAAACACTAAGGGAGCATCAGATTTATGCAAAGAGAGGTAAGTGTGAGTTCTATAAACCCAAAACCCAATATTTAGGACACATCATCTCCAAAGAGGGATTGGCAGTAGACCTTGAGAAAATTAAAGCCATTATGAATTGACCATTAGCAACATATGTATCAACAATTCATTCCTTCATGGGGATTGTTGGGTACTACTAAGGATTTGTGAAGGTATTTTTGAAGTTGACCTACCCCATTACCTCTCTACAGAAGAAGGGGGTGAACTTTGAATAGATAGAAAAATGCTAAGAGAGCTTCAATAAATTAAACAAAATGTTGACCACATATCCTATCTTAAAGATAACAAACCCACATAAGGAGTTCACAGTGTGCACAGATGCTTGTCTAGAAGAATTGGGGGGTGTGCTACTGCAACACAATGCTTCCATAGCCTATGAGTCAAGAAAACTAAAAAAAAAAAAAAAAAACATGAAAAAAATTATGTTGTTTACGATATGGAGCTAGATGTGGTAATCCATGCCTTGAAATGTGTAGGCATTATTTTCTTGGAAAGAAGTTTGTGTTAGTAACTGATCATATCAGCTTAAAGTACTTCTTTAGTCAACCTAATCTAAATGCGAGACAAGCAGGATGGTTAGCATTCCTTAGCGAGTTTGAAATGGAAATCAAACACATTAAGGGAAAATAGAACAAAAAATTTTATGCACTAAGTAGATATTCTCATTCACTTATTGCAAGTGCAGAAAGTGGTGTGAAGATAGATTTTGAAGAACATATATAGTTAGCAATGCAACAAGCCCCAAGTTATCATGAAATGCAGATAAAAATATAGCAGGAAGAAATCTTGGGGTATGATCTAAACTCGAGAGGTTTAATTACATACCGAAATAGGTTGTAAATCCCAGATGTAGTCGCATTAAAACAAATGATTCTAGATGAATGTCATAAGAAACCATACATTGGTCATTCAAGGTATCATAAAATGATAACAACCTTAAGAAAACAATTTTTTTTGGCTAGGTATGAAGAAAGAGGTGGCAAACTATTTAGCCAAATGGCCAAAGTTCCAATAGGTGAAAGTGGAACACCAACATCCGACAGGATTACTGAATCCACTACCCATACTAGAATGGAAGTGGGAGGTGATCTCCATAGATTTTTTAACAGGATTACTAAGGACCAAGCATCATCATGAATCCATTATGGTGGTTGTTGTAACATTCACTAAAGCAGTGAAATTTATCCCAATACAGTCCACTTTTGGAACTACACAAATTTCTAATATCTTCATGAGGGATATCTTCAGACTTCATGGTATGCCAAAGATGATAGTTTCAGATAGGGATGCAAAATTTACCTCCAAATCATGGAAGGCCTTGTTAGGGGGTTTTGGAACTATGTTGAACTTTAGCATTGCATACCATTCACAGATCGATGGGAAAAATTAAAGAATGAATTAGATTTTGGAGGATATGCTCTGAATGTATGTGTGGAGAGGCCCACTAAGTGTGGATAATTTTGTATCTATTTGAGTTTTCCTATAATAACAACTAAAAAAATACTATCAATATGAGCCCCTTCCAAGCCTTGTATGGTAAGAAATGCCATACACCACTCAGTTGGATCCAACCTGAGGATGGGTTAATTCTTGGACCCGAGGTTCTAAAGGAGATGGAGCAGACAGTGTGGGACATTCAAAATAATATTAACACTTCCCAAGACCAACAAAAGATTTATTCGGACAGAAAAAGGACACATAAGGAGCTTAAAGTAGGAGAGCGTGTACATTTGAGGGTTAAACCTCGGAAAAGTACTCAGAATCGGAGGGTGGGCCAAACTAGCACGATGATTTTATTGGCCATTTGAAGTTCTAGATCGAGTGGATCCAGTAGCATATCAATTGGCTCTGCTTGGTCATGTTAAAGTTCATAATGTATTTCATGTATCGTTATTGAAAAAATATGTTCATGATCCTTCTCATATAGTTGACTAGAATGTGTTACAGGTGGGGCCCGAAGGAGATTTTCTACCAGAGCACCTTTGTATCTTGGAGTGGAAAGAGACTATGCTCCATAATTGAGTTGTGCCCTAGATTAATGTGCATTGGAGGTACTTTATGCCTGAGGAGGCCACTTAGGAATTGGAAGACAACATGAAAATTAGTTATCCAACTTTGTTTGACAAAGAAATTCCTCACTAATAAACATCGAGGACGGTGTTATTTTATTTTTTTTGGGGGGGGGAGATGTAATGCCCCTATATTTCAAAAACTATTTTTGGTAAGATGTTGTTATTTAGTAGTGGAATTACTCATAGTAATGGCATGATGGCCAAGATTTTCTTTGTGGAGGAAAAACTATGATAACGTAATCATTTTAACTTGAAATAATTAAATATGGAATTTTAAGAAATTAATTGGAAAGAATGAAGGAACTAATTAGATCATTATCCTAATACATAATCCAGGATGGATAGACTCGATAAAGGAAAAAAAAATAATAAACTTTCCCAAATCACTTCAAAATGATCCCTGGAGTGAAATCCTCTGATTTACTAGATAAGCAAATAAAAATTTAGGAAAATCATCCAGTGCGGTGGAAACAACACAGGAATGGGTGAATAAGCATTGTAGTGGAAAAAGATAGGCTTCAAAGGATGAAAAAGAATCATTTTCGAGAAGAAAAATAGGAAAAGGCTAGGCTATGAGGATTGGCAAAACTGAGGAAAATGGGGTCCATTATAGAACAAAGGAACTGATTAGATCATTATCCTAATCCACAATATATGATGGATAGATTCGACAAAGGAAAAAAAAATTAATAATAAGCTTTCCCAAATCACCTCAGAAAGACCACTAGAGTGAAATCATGTGATTTACTAGATAAGAAGATAAACAAATTAGGAAAATCATGCAGTGTGGTGGAAACAACATAGGAATGGGTGACTAAGCATTGTAGTGGAAAATACAGGCCTTAAAGGATGAAAAGGAATCATTTTCAAGAATAAAAATAGGAAAATCCTAGGCTATGAGGATTGGCAGAATTGAGAAAAACGGGGCTCCGTTATAGAAAGTCTACTATCCAAAGTGAGGCATAAACATTCCTTCACTAGGACAATAGAGGTTGTTGATTATGGGGGAAAAAAGATCTCATGTTGGGGGAGAACCAAAGGTGATGGTTCATGGTTTGGTGGATAGTTGTTATTTCCAAGCTATTATGGTTCCTTACAGTCAGAACTTCTAGTAAAAGGGTATTTATTTTCTTATAAATTTTAGTGTTGTAGTTAATCTGATGTGAATATTTTCTATACCATCCTAGAAATGAATATCCTCAGTTCAATTCTCACTATGAATAGTTTACTATGGAAGTATATGTGTATTCTAATTGGATGAGGTTTTATTAGATTATGCATGCAAGTGGCTCAAGTATTTATATGGATTTTAAGAAATATGGCTACCAAGTCCATAGAATCTCTTTGTGTGGATGCATTTATATTTGACTTAAAGTTCTGGTTAGTAGAGTAGGTTAACTTATTAGTCGAAGGCCTTCGAACTATAATTTTTCTGTCTTGGAGGGGGTTAAATTCATAAATGTTTTCACTATCATAAATTTGACCTATCACTGTTTGGAGACTCATGATGAGCTTGGTCATCACCTTGGTCATTAAACTCAGTCATGGGAAGGGGTATCTGAGCATTGAAGGTTGTTGTAATAATTTGTTGAGTCAGGATATTGAATGTTGATAGGGTGTCTATAGTTAAATGAATGATGTTAAGGCAATACATTCATTAATGTTCCAATTTGTTCCCTCTTTAGAAATCATTATTTTTCCCTTCTTCCAATCCCCTTATTCCCTTCTTATCTAAAAATTCCCCTATTCCTAAACATTCATATAATCCCTATTCCTAATTTCAGGCCTAGACCTCCCCACCCCATTTTATCCTAAATATAAATCTCTAGGCCTAAATTTTCCCTTGCCTAAACACCATTGTGTGTGATGATTGACCCTTGTCCTTATCCATTTCATGCGATTTATTCATCATAATTCCATCATTTCCCTAGATTTTGTCATGGTCCAAAACTTTGAAATAATTTCTTTTCAAGTGCAGCACTGATTTAACATCAAGCTCGATTGCATCAACAAACTTTTTGAATTACTTTTAAATCATTGCAGAAGGTTTCCATTTATCATTTCCTCTGATCGCAAGTGAATGAATTCATTCTTCCTGCAGGGAATTTGGGAATAGACCATGTTTTGAAGCTGGGTCACAAAGGAATTCACACAATGTGTTATGCTCCTACTACACAGAGGTTAAGAGTGTTGCACTCTTGCTTCACAGAGGGTGTCAAGGTCGGAAAGTTTCTAAACAAGGTATTCATTTGTGCACAATTTCATTCTCAAAGATGGGAGAGGTATGATGTTGGTTACCTTTCCTGAGTTTTTACTATTTGTATCCATATCAAATTGAACCAAACTTTGTGCATTTTCTACTAAAGGAGAAAATGTTACGAATATCCTATTTTATCCAACAATATAGTTTCATTACCAAGTTCTCAGTAATTTTTCATAAATAAGAATTGTTGTCACTGTTTTTATTTATGAGAGGTTGAAATAAGTTGATAAGTGCTTTTGAGTTCAACTTCTCAATTTTTAATGTCAGAAACTTCCCTTTCACCAACTCTTTGACCCAACTGTTTGAGTTGAATTGTGTTGTCACCATTGTCAGTCTTGTATCATCTGATCTCTACATGTAGCTCCTTTTCAAAGTCGAGTTTCACCTTCCATCTATCAATAGCAAATGGCCCATGTTGTTAGTAAGAAAAGTGGATATCTAGTGCACACTAAGCCTAGAACCTTGAGCTTGATAAACTCCTCACCTGCTATTAGGGTAGCCTTCGCAAATGCAGGTTGTATTCCATTTTGTCAGAAGGTCTAGAAGATAGGTCACCATACTAGGCTTTCCAGTATGTTTTCCCTCAATTTCCAAGATGGCATACTCAAGCTAGGAAATGTGGAGATTCTTGTGACTAAAAAAATCATTGTTGATGCCACTAATCCCCCTATAGCAGGGGAAAGATGGTTTAAGGGAGATGAGTTGGACATCCTGGCTTTCAAATAATTTTTGAAACCACAATTTTTGTACAAGATTGCCTCAACGTTTCCTAGTTTTTACCTTCAGGAGCAATATGTTTATCTTTTGAAAGTTATCTAGAGGTACTTCACCTATGAAGTCAGATTCAGGAGGGTTTATCAGTACCATTTGAGGTTGTTATGGTATATTATAGAGAGAAAAAACTATAAATCTAGCTTATTTCTTACTCAATATTTTAGAGAGAAGGACAGTTAAAGTATAGATTAAACAATACAATCATGATTCCAGTTTATTTCATTTCTCGCTTATCAAAATTTTAGTTAAATATGCAGTTGAAAATAATAAATTTAATTGGAAAGATTTCTTTTCTAGTATATATTTGTTGCCTCAAGTTGGGTCTTCATCACTAAAAGTGGATGAGGAGGAACATAAAATGTAGGTAACACCCAGGAAGGAAGTTATCCACTCAGTCAAGGAGATAAAATCAATAAAAAAGGAAGATGTAAAGAAAAGCAAAAACGCATAAGCAAGCTTGGTAAGAAGGCTAAAAAACAAGACATGAAGGATAAGAAGATAAACAAGGAAGCAAAGCTACAGGTGGCATCACTGCAACCCACCAAGGTTAAAGTGAAGATTGAAGGTACAATTTAGGACCAATTTGTAAAGAGACCTAGGACAAGGTCATGAGTTGAAAAGAATGGCGAAGAGGTAGCCCGTGAAGTAGTGGTAGAGATTTTTGAAGGCAGACAGGGAGACAGGAAAGATCATGACAAAGAGGAAGAAGTGAAGGGACCTTAAGTAATGAAGCCGAAGCAAGAGGAAGATATAGAACAATATGAACAAAGTGCTATACAATATGAAAAATATGTTACTAATATGGTTAGGATGAAAGGGGAAGTTTCTAAATATTAAGGGAAAATAACATTCTTGAGAAGAGGAAATAGGGACCTGAAGGAGACAACCAAATCGATAGATAACAAGGTGAATTCACGTCCAGAAACAATTACTAAAGTAAAAGGGAAGCATGGTTCATTTGTAAAGTAGGCTAATAAGATTGCAGTGGAGCTTAGTGGGCCATCAGTTAGGGTTTCTAGCTCCAAATTTTTATTTGTGTAGTAGATGAAGTAGGTAGCTCAAGCTCCTGGAAAACCTCCCTTTAGTCAATGGAAAAAAATAAAATATGCTTGGAGGAGTTGGAAGAAAGAAAGGAACAGGTAAACTAGTTGATGCAGCTAAATCAAAGCTATAAAAAGTCAATCCAGGATAATATTGAAACCTGTGACAATGAATTTTGTGAGGCATCCTAGGCCCTTCGTAGAAGTAAAAATTTCATCAAATGGTCTATTCCTATGAGGAGGCAATGCAAAATTTTATATGCCAGGAATTTAGTGTTGGAAGAAAGGTTAAGGAGCATGCCATAAAGTCTGGATGAGGCATGTGGATTAGTAAAGGCGTATGAAGGATCAACTGAAATGTCTTCTCCTAAAAGGGTCTTTGAACTAAAATATAAGCTTTTTACTAAAATTAAACCCACTATGTCATCTCCTGTTGAAAAACATGGCCTCACTCCTCGTGCTTCCAACACCAAGGCTTTTAAGAAAAAATCTTCAGGCAAAATAAAGAGGAGGTGATTAAGCCTCACTTCAGGTTTTAAATTTTGTGATTAAGTTCAAAGGTTACTAATTCTATAGTAGTATGATTCTAATGTTTTGGAGCCAAATTTAGTGGCATAAAGGCATTTTGTTAAGACTAGAAATAATTCAGCAAACAACGTTGGTGATCTGCTAGGCAGCCGCTGCATAGTCCATGCCCACACTACTACACACATGTTGGAGTGAAGCCACCTATCAAGTTTTCGAGGGGATGACATGGAGCATGTGTTTCAGTAAACTCACTTGCTTAGTAGTCCACTACGTGCGAGTTTCAAAAGAACAAATTTCTAGTCGCTACATAACTGCTACGTAACCTTTTGCACACTCAGCAAATCAACCTTTTTCCTTTTTATGATTTTCATTACATGTGATCATATTGCAAGATAATGTTTTTTCTTTTAGAAAAAAAATAGTTTTAAAGATAAAATACACTTTTTTTTTTTGTTTTTGAGGAAAAGACATTGAAAAACAACAATTTTCCTCCTTTTGAAGTTTGGAATCGATCCTCTATTGGATTGAAGATGCATTGAACTTATGCATTATTATATTTTGTTTATTGACTATATAAGATGATGAATACGATATGAAAGGGTTGTTGTTGGTTTCAATATTTATAGGAAAGCTATTGCAGTTTATTCTTGTGATCTGTTTCAATGCATATGCTTGGATGTTGAAGATATTGCAGTGGAGTTGTAGAGATACTTATGGTATGGATGTTTCAGATAGTGTTTCTTCTTATTTATATATTATCCTTGTTGTGTTATCTTCCTAAACTAATTTTAAGGTACACATGAATTCATTTCATATGATCATGTCTATCTTTGCCAAATATTTTAGTTTGCAAATGGAATATGTATGCCTTTGACAGTTTTGTGTTTTCTTCTTGATAATAATTTATCTAAGTTGTAGTAACAAACTGTTAGTTATTCTTCTCTTTTTTATGAATGCCTTGATATCCCCATCTTGACTATATTACAATTTGTTGTTCATTCTTAAGTTATAATAATTGAGCCTTTATACAATACATTGGTTGGAAATACATCAGTATATTGGACGAGGGAGGTCATGATTGCAACACTAGTTTTTCCTAGAACCCTCTACTACCCTCATTCCAAAAATCAAACATTTTCAAAACTTGTCTATGTCAAACATCATATTCAAAAATTTTATCTCTGAGTCTTCTAAGTGAGGGATCCCCCTAAGGTTGAAGAAGACCAGTCATTCAACCAAAAGAGGTTTGTGGTTACCTCTGAGTTTTCTCTTTTCAGCTCGGAGAAAATTACAGAGTGCTCACATATTGGCGTTGTTGTCAGGGATTCGAAAGTATAATTATCTTGGAAAGTTTTATGTTCAAAATTACATCATAGGCTGAATGTTAAGATTTCTTTGACTGTTAGATAATTTTATTGTATGCAAATTTATTTAAGAAGATCTGGCTTCTAGGATATTTACTTGGTAGAACCCTGACCCAAATCCTCCTATAGTTGTTTTTGATCTTGAAAATTTACTTAGAAAGGAAAGAGTTGTGATGGGAAGTCAAACTAGAAAGTACTCTCTCAGGAAATTTGTTACTTCACCATAAATATCCTCTGAATTTCATTCATTCAAAATGAGATCTTGCTCAAACATCTATGAAATTCTAGCACATTCATGCATTTCTAGTTCTCATATTTCATTCCCATATATAGATTCGACTCAAATTATCCTTCAAAATTTTAATAGAATTAAAGATCTGGTTGACAAAGTTCAGAAAGTTGCTAAAAGCACAATTTCATCTCAAAAATTAGTCCATACACAAGCTAGCTCAAGTTTTGGTTCCTCTTCTACATCCTTACAGATTCCATCATCTATTTGAACATCTATTCATTCAGTTTTTCAATCATTTGTTGTCTCTATCACACCACCAACCTCTGTTGTTTCTGGCACACCACCTATTACTCATCCAACTAATAAGGTAATAGTTATGGTAGCAAGATATGCCCCTCTGGTTTTGCTTGCTCAACTTCACTATTTACCTCTTAATTACGAACAAAGGTTTCCCCAATATGATGGTGCATGATAAATTAATTATAAGAAACATGTTGATAAGGTTAGTGATTTTTTAGATCTGGAGGAGTGGGACCATGATGATGTTAAGATCAGATACTCACTCAAAGTTTTTCCGGTGTTGTCAAGAAATGGTTCAAAAGTTCTCATCTGGGAGATTTTTCCAATTATCAAGAGTTAGAATATGCATTTATTTTAATGTGGGGTGAAAAGAATAATCCCTTGCAAATTATGGCTGAGTAAAATAATCTAAAAAGACAGTTGGGAGAAACTGTTCAAATTTTTTTTGTAAGGTTCAATAAACTATATAATTGAATTCTTGTAGAGATCAAGCATCCTCCTGGGATGGCCTTACTTCATTATCCTGATGCTTTTGACCCTGAGATGGCTTACCAGCTTAGAGAAAGAAATCCAACAACACTGGAGGACATGTAGGACGATGTAGTCAGTGTGGAGGTTAATTTGTTAGAAAAGAAATTCAAAATGAAGTCAGAGAAAAGAGTTACCATAAAAGAATATCCTTCTACTTCTGTTGATGCTAAATTTGATACATTGGTCAATACTATGGAGAAAATCTCTCTGACTAACTGAACAATAGTTCGAGAGACCCAAATTGGTCCACAAATCAGAAATTGAGGTTTTCGAAGGCAGCCATAGTTGCCAAACAAACCTAAGGGACAAAAGGGTCTGGAGTAGTCACAATAGCAAATAAGACCACCCTTTTAGTAAAATTATGCTCAAGATCAAGAAGAGGAGGATGATCAATTACTGGAAGATCAAATTTTGTTTTTTGGTGATGGAAAACAAGATGTGTATCTAACCAAATAAGATGAAGAGCAAGAGCTGCTTGAGAATTTTGAAACAGCGGATGAAGAACTGTTATTTTCTCAATCTCTAAATGATGCATTGATGATTGAATCTGAGGAATATAGAAAGGGATTTCAGAATGCCATAATGCAAGTGCAGCAACAATATAACTTAAGGAATAGAACTGTGGGAGGTAATGCAACAAGAAAGGATGTACTGGTAAACAATGCAGTAAGGAAAGAAGTGTCTATTAATAGTGCTCATAAAAAGGACCTCCCTAGCACTAGTGCTTAGAATAAGGAGGCTCCTAACACAAGTAAGCAAAGGAAGGAGTCTCCCATAACTATTATGAATCAGAAGGACAACATACCCAAAGAGGATGTAGAATGGAAGGAAGTTGCCCACAAAGAAGTTGAAAAGGTATCAAATCCCTTTAATCTTGAAGTTGAAATTGCCAAATTGAAGATCTCTATTCCTCTTGGTGAATTAGTAAAAAATAATCAATATAGATCTGAAGTTTTAAAGGAACTTAGAGTAGAAAAATCTTCTGATACAGATAATATAGCAGATCATCATCTGACTATAATCTTTGGACCAAAGATTAATGAAAAAGATTGGAATGGAGTTTGAATATTCATGAGAAAATTTTAGATAATGTTATGTTAGACTCTGGAGCTTCACACAATCTAATGTTGAAAGTAATGATGGAGAGATTAAGCTTAGATATCATAAGGCCATACAAGTATTTGTATACAGTTGATTCTAGTAAGGTGAAGTGTTTGGGATCAGTTAAAGATGTGGTGGTTTCCTTAATTGAAATCCCTTCAAAGTGTATGGTTATGGATATTGTGGTGGTGGACATAACTCCCAGTAATGTTATGCTGTTATCTAGATCCTGGATGGCAAAGTTGAACAGAGCATTACAAATAGAGATGTCGTAAATCACAATTCCAATTTTTGGAGGTCAATTGAGAAGGTTATACATGGGACTTCTCATGAAGTACATGACCAACAATAAGGAGAGGGTCGTGAATCATCCAGTCTATGTTGTTCATTTTGACTTGTACTCCTTTGCGTTGTTCAATTCGGATTGTCCTAATGTTGCAAAGACGTTTTTAGATGTCAAAGAGGGAAGGGACACTGTTTTGAATTCAGAAATTTTAGGCAGTTGTCCTGAAAAAGACAATAGCATAAAATCAGTTGTTCCAGAAATTTCGAAAGTAGTAAATAATGAGAAAATTTATGATGAAAATAGTCATGAAATGGAGGAACAAGATAGCAGTAAATATGAGGGACAAAGAAGTCAAATTGTCTATGAGAATTCTGAATGTTTGAAGGCTGAAAAGGGTAAAAAAGAGAAGAAAAAATAGTGGGGTGGACCATGCATTTCGATGGGGTATCAAGTAGAGAAGGCGTTGGTATGGGAATATGGATAGTAATCCCATGTTGGTATGTCAAAAATTATGTTCCTACAAGTTAGTTTTTTACTGTACTAACAATGTAGCGGAATATGAAGCTCTTATTTTGGGCCTGCAAAATTTGGGTAAATCAAGAGCTAGAAGAATAACTGTCTTCAGGGATTCTGAGCTGGTGGTTAGAGAAGTGAGAGGTGAATTTCAAACCAAAAACCCTTGGATGTGCGCTTATCATAATGTTTTCTTAGATTATTTGTAGAATTTTGTTGGAGACAACTTTGCAGTTATTCCTAGGAAGGATAAAGTTGTTGCAGATGCTTTGGCCACTTTGACCTCTGATTTTGAGATGCCTAGCAATGTTAAAGGAAAATACATGGTAGAGGTGAGACATAGGCCTGTTGTCCTGGATAACATGGGCCGTTGGCAAGTTTTTGAAAACAATAAGCAGGTGGAGAATTTCTTGTTGCTGAAAGAAGAGTTTGCCAAAATGAAGCTAGAAATGGATGGTGTATGGGAAGATGTAGATAAAGAAAGTTTCATTAATCAGTTGAAGGAAGAATTAGATAAGTAGGGTACTAAGTTAAAAATATTGCAGCTCAAAGAAAATGTCCTTCCATGAGAGCTTGTACCTTTGGAGGAATTGTTTAACTAGAATGATGTGGCTAAGAGGTCAAAATTAGTACCTATAGGAGGAGGAGTTGAAGAATGAAATACAGGTACAACACGACACCCAAAAATGATAAAGTTGTCTAAAAATTAGAGCCTTGAAATGAAGAAACAATATTTCGAATTATTCATTGAATTCTCTGATGTTTTTGCATGGGGCTATGAAGACTTAAATGTGTATTACAAAGAGATTATTCAGCACATAATACCACTAAAAAAGGATCAAAAACCATTCAAGCATAAGCTGTGAAGGACAAATCCAGTGTCTCTTCCCTTGATTGAAAAAGAAGTAAGAAATTTGTTTGATGTTAGTATTATAATGCCTCTTTTTATTTATGATTGGTTGTCTAACTTGGTACCAGTCGGAAAGAAAACAGGTGAAATTCGGTTGTGTGTAGATTTCAGAAACTTAAACAGGGTGTCCCTCAAGGACAAGTATCAGTTGCCAAAAATGGACCATGTTCTTCCAAAAGGTAGTTGGTGCAGGAAGAATGTCATTATTGGATAGATTTTTTGGGTATAACTAGATTTTGGCTCACCTAGAAGACTGGGATAAGATCGCCTTCACAACACCCTAGGGTACTTTCAAATATGCTAAGATGTTGTTTGGTCTGATGAATGTAGGGGAAACATTTCAAAGAGATTTGGACATATATTTGCAGAAGTAAAGGATAAGTTTCTCGCCATATACCTTGATGACATTATTGTCTACTCACTGTCTGATGATGAGGATTTGCAACACTTAAGAGTAGTTTTGGAGATGTGTAGGAAACATGGAATTTCATTAAACCCCAAGAACTCATTGTCTGTAATGGAGGAAGGCAAGTTGTTGGGTCATATTATTTCGAAAGATGGCATCAAAATTGACCCTAATAGAATTTCAGAAATCCAAAAAATGGAGATTCCTAGGAGTAAAAAGGAGATTCACTCCTTTGTGGGAAGAACTAACTTGTTGAGAAGGTTCATTTGTAATATGGCTGAAATTTCTACGAGAATTATAGACATGTTGAGGCAGGACAATGAGGTGAAATGGGGTGAAGACAATAGGAAATATTTCAATGAAGTCAAAGCATTATTGTCCCGTGCTCCCACATTGGCTAGTCCGGATTATACACGTGAATTTATAGTATTTTCTTTTGCATCTGAGCACAATATTGTTGTTGTCCTTTTTTAGAAAAATCAGTAGGGAGTTGAAAAACCTATTTCATTTTTCACTAGGGTGCTCAAATATGCTACGCTCAAATATGACATAATGGAAAAACAAGAATTTTCTCTTATCAAGGCCTTGGAATATTTTCCAGTATACATTTTGCATTCTCATGTGGCTTATGTGCCTAGTACTGCATTAAAGAACATCTTGACTCAATGTGACCCAGATGAAAGGAGGGGTAAGTGGATCATTGCAATTCATGAATATGACATAGAGATCAAACCAACAAAATTGATTAAAGGTCAAGTTTTGGTTCGAGTGATGGCTGAATCAAATTTTCACTCCCTTCAAATTAATTTCCTGGTTGTCCTAATAGAAGAAGATCTATCAAATGTTGTCCAACAACTGTCGGAGAAGTTTGCTGCTTCACCTTGATATGTAGATATTTTATATGTCTTGCAACATTTACAAGCACCTCTTGATTGGCCCAAAAATAAAGCTCGATTTCTAAAACTGAAGGCAGTGGAATTCTACATTATTGATCAGTTCTTGTACAGGAAGGATCCCGATGGAATGTTGCTTAATTTTTTATTAGAAGATGAGGCTCAAGAAATAATGGAGCAGTTTTAGAAAGGAGATTGTGGTGGGCACTTGTACTAGAAAACCATAGCGAACAAGATCTTAAGAGATGGTTTCCATTGGCCTAGTTTGTTTGTTGATGTTTATATAAAGGTGGCCAACTATAAAGAATGCCAGATGTTTGAAGGAAGAAATAAATTTCTCCTACTACCCCTGAAGCCTATAGCAGTTGAGTCACCATTTCAATGATGGAGACTCGATTTTATTGGTGAAATCATCCAATTTATTCTGGACAACACAAGTGGATATTGACAGAAACCAACTACTTTACCAAATGGATTGAAGTAGTCTCAACCATACAAGCTACAAACACAGTGATCATCCAATTTTTGGAAGGTAATATTTGTGTCGTTTTGGCTCTCCACAGAAAATTATCACAAAAAATGTCACTACATTTAAGTCAAAGAAGATGAATGAATTAAAAAACACATAGTAGTTAGAGTTGATATTTAGAGCCTGAGTTGAAGGTCCTAAGATCTAAACCTATCATTTCCATAATCAAGTCAGTTTTTAAAGTAAGATTTTGTTAGTCAGTAGTTATTTTCAGTCAATCAGTCAATAAATTATTCTGGTTTGATTGTTGGGTCCCTATAATACTAGTGATTACCCCATTACTATTGTAGTTGTATGTTATGCTTCCTAACCTGCAAATGATACCCAAATACAAAATATGCGAAGAAAAGAGACCGATAACACAGAATATGCGAAGAAAATATATCCAGAGCACAGAATAGCGAAGACTTTATTATTCAAAGAGTAATGTTCACTTGCCTCTTCGAGGGGGCAACCCCCAATAGAGCAGAGCT
>APFE030154841.1:98705-111041 GCA_000404065.3 Pinus taeda | reverse complement strand
CCCCCTCCCCCCCCCCCCCAAACCCCTCGGTTCACTATGTAGGTTAGTCGTGGAAAGAATATAACACAGCCCAACACTATATAAGATGATGATTACAATATAAAAGGGTTGTTGTTGGTTTCAGTATTTCCAGGAAAACTATTGCAGTTTATTCTTATGATCTGTTTTAATGCATATGCTTGAATGTTGAAGAGATTCCAATGGAGTTGTAGAGATACTTATGATATGGATGTTTTGGATATTGTTTCTTCTTATTTATAATTATCCTTGTTGTGTTATCTTATTAAACTTATTTGAAGGTGTATGGAACAGTTACACTTGAATTCATTTCATATTCTAATGTCTAGTTATGCCAAATATTTTAGTTTGAAAATGGACTATGTATGCCTTTGACAGTTTTGTGTTTTCTTCTTGATAGTAATTTATCTAAGTTGCAGTAATGAATTGTTATTCATTCTGCTATTTTTAATGAATGTCTTGATATCCTCATCTTCACTATAATAGAATTTGTTTTTCATTCAGAATCTATACTAATTGAGCCTTTATACATGAAATTGGTTGGAAATACATCAACATGTTGGACTAGGGAGGTAATGATCACATCACTAGTTTTTCCTAGAACCCTTTGCTACCCTCATACCAAAAATCAAACATTTTCAGAACTGGTCTCTCTCAAAGATCATATTGAAAAGTTTTATGTGTGATTTGGCTCAGTGAGGGATCCCTCTCAGGTTGAAGAAGACCAGTCATTCAACCAAAAGATTTTTGTGGTTACCTCCAAGTTTTCTCTTTTTAGCCTGGAGAAAATTATGAAGTGCTAACACTAATTATACTAGTCATGTACTAATTGAGTTATGAAAAGGGAACCTTGCTAAAAGAGAAGCCCTCTGATATGTATTTCAGCTTTTCAAAGCTTTGATTAAGATACATATTTTTCTTTAGAAGTAAATGAAAAATATAATGGAATGTGAATATATTCAGTTGCATGCATTCACGCATAGTATGAAAATTTTATGCATGAAATTGTATACATAAATGGTTGGGTTACTGGAATCTTTTCCTATGAAAGTAGGGAATCAGTTATCAGATTAGGAATAGTGGAATTAGGAGATCAAATATGGGTAGTTTTTATTTACCTGAACCTAAGAAGCAACATCATAAATCAAACTCACCAACGGATCTAATAAATCAAGCTAACCAATGTGATTAAATCCACAGGTAAGTAATAACTTTGTAAGACTGTGTATACATTGAATTACCAGAAATTAAATTGACATGTAGGAAACCTTTTTGTAAGATAGTGTCCTCACTGAGTTACCATAATTTAGTCCTTTTCCAATATATGAATATTTCATTCATGAATCCTAGGAGATATAGTAACAATTATTGGCACCAATGATTGTGCCTTGACCATCACATGTATAAAATTTACAATAAGAGACTAAGTTCACACAGAAATTCTGAGTTCATGCATAATTGGAAAATATCAATCAGGTGATTATCATAGCTAAGGTAGTAGAACAACAAGATCTAACACTACTCCATTAATTTCTCAGATGTGAGAATCCAAAATAGGTTAAGAAAGTAGAAAAAAACAAAGGATACCTTCAGATAGTAAGCATATCTTTAACAAATAAAATTTTCCTGAAACGCTAGTTGGGAAATTGGAACCAAGAATGTATACAATTTTAAAGAAAAGTAATTAAAAAAGAATTAAACAAAAGGAAATTGTGCTAACAGACATGCCAACATCATCATGAGTTCAACAAGGCATTATTGAAGAAACACCATCATCAACCATCTATATATATAAATGAAACTACAAAGACCTTCACATAAGAGATAAATCATTTTCGAACAGTACTTCCATAAACATCGCGACATCTTTTTAATTACCAAAGTAGTGAAATAAGCAACCATTGAAATAAATATTCTCAAGAAAATGTAGGGGAAAACCCCAATGATTTACAGGAAAATACACCTTGATAATTAAAACTAAAAGAAAAACTATTCATAATTGTGGCATTTTAATGTAACGATGAACTGAAGTTTTAGTTGCCGAACAACCCTCACAAGAGTTAGAAAAAAAAAAAGAGGCACATAGTGGCCTGCAGATGAAACACAACAATGCATCTAGAGGAAAATTAAAACTAAAACAAGATTGAACCATTCTCCATTTAATATTCAGGAGTACATCCATAAAACAACTTAAATAACAACATATTACCATATAGTGAACTTGAAAGGCCCATGCAAAGCTCTAAATGTGGTTTTACACTTGCAATGTAGTACCCATGAAGGAGGGGGGATCGAAAACCAGAACCAACCTAGAGGAATGCCGAGCCTTAAGTTAGCATGCCAGAAACTAGAATGAACACCACGCGTATTGGAAAGGACATTAGAGAATACCTGTATCTGCATTCCTAGTAAAGAAAAAGTTAGATAGTGACATCAAGAATTAAATTAGGAAATCAAGTAGCTAGCCACCCTGAATACTGTAATAGAAAACAAAAATAAATATAGTAGCCATACCTTATGTGGAAGTAGAACAACAATGTATTATATTTGGAGAAACCTGGATATTAAAATATGTAGGAAAAATAAGGCAATAGGGGAAACTAGAATAGAGAATATGGAAAGAGTTGCACCAAAAATTATCTGGAGATGACCCAAGATAACAACCCACCATAATATTTCGAAGGGGGAGAGTGAGAACCAATCCTATGTATCCACCTCTTTCTTTGATGTAACCATGCCAAGGCTCTGCAAAAACAAAGAGCACTTAGCTTCCAGAAGAAGAGAAACAAATATGAAAGGAAAATGAAACATAATATGTTGTTTACCTGAAGAAATGTCCACCATCAATCACAGGCGAGATGGGTTGGTGTTTCCATATCACGAAAGGAAAACCCATTACAGGGCCAAGGTCCTAGTTGCAACATGGCGACAATGACATTCTAGCAAAGCCCAAGCGATCACATCCATCATCGAAGCACAAGTTGACAAGAATGCGGAGTAAACCTTAGGAACCAAAACCTTGAAAACCAATTGAAGAATGTTGAGTTGAGTGAGGACAAAATCCTGAAGTGGAAAGTTAGGGTTTGGAGTGTTGTTGTGATTCTTGTTGATCAGAAAGCAAGAAATCCCAGTCGTTGGAGTCTTATCGCAGGGATAAGGACAAGGTCACCTATGACACGCGTTTTGAGTATGATATCACATGGTTTGAGTTGTGTGGCTTGCTCTAAATGGAGTGGGTTATTGTGGGATGAGTAGTTGTCATAAGGAGGATGATGTTGGAGCTTTAGTGACCATGGCATGGAAAATGTTGTGCCCATGTGTTAGACTAGGGCAAGCCCAATGACCAAGGTGCTCAGTGACAAAATTAAATAGATCTTCAACATTAATGTGATATATGGATCATAAGACGAGGGAGGTTGTGAGTTAATTATTCCATAGGGCCTAACCTATAGGGAATTAATACAAATTAAAAGAAGTATATCACATGTATTGGTTAATGTAATGTGACTTTAGGAAGCCATGGGGATACTCTCTATTAAACCAAAATGAAGGTGGAAGTATGAAGGATCTAGGTAGTAGTGGGTTTCATATTACGAAGATTAGGTAAAGGAAACCATAAAAAATTATGTGGAAAACAACTCAGCAAATGAGCATGTTAAAAATACATTATCCACTCCTGCTATCATAAGCATTCACCAAACTTGCAAACAATGTAGTATTTTTTATATCTTTAGTGTAATTGGGTTCATTACATCTTTTATGAATACCTTTATTGGTATGGAGGATGTGGACTAAAATTTAAATAGGAATCAAGAAGGCCATTTTTGCTTCAGAGGAAGGAGGAGGATTTTTCTACTTATTAGTATTGTGAAAGGTACTCGAGCTTATGGTGGACAAGTCACACAAAATATGTATGAATGAAGTTGAAGATTGGAATATGACACCCGCAATGACTTGCCGAATTCTTTAAAATAGTTGGCATGTGTCAACAGTCACAACAACCCTCGACTTGGTATGAAGCATTATCTCTTCTAGCCTCTGCCATAGGTTTATCCTAGGGATGGTGTCAAAATATTGTTTAAAGTCAACAAAACGAAAAAAAGGATTAGTTTTTCTACTGTGGCGTTCCCTTGCAATTATCCTAAGAGTAAGAAGATGGTCCATGGTTGAATGATATCACCTAAACCCAACTTGGTCTTTAGTGATTTTACCATTGATTTGAAGCCAAAGGCTAATTTATTTTCCAAAATAATCTTGTACAACTTAGCTAAAATGTGGTTAATCATAATGGTATTGTAATTCGAAGGAATGCTTTTATCCCCACCCTTAAATATGGGAAAAATCAGGGCATGTGTATAAATCTTACCGTAGCCTTGTTTGAGTCCTAAATTAAAGAACTAGTGTATATGCAGGATGAGGATATATTCTCCCATTTTAAAAATTTATACTTAATAACCTTCAATTTCCTTAGCTTTCCCATTACTGAGCTACTTAACCCCAAAGAAAAGGTATAGACATCTATAAGAGCATTCAAAATGGTGTCCATGGTATTAGGGGATTCATAGAGGGTTTCAAGGTAACTATTCTAATTCTTCAAGGGAATCAAAATATTTTCTTTAGTCTAACAAATTAGAATTTTCCTCCAAAACATTCTATGATCAGACTTACAGAGGTGCAATAACTTTATTTCTACTTATGTAGTATCTTTTATTTGTTTTAATAAGAGCTTTGTGCGTATTTAACTTATCAATCTTGAAGATTTCATTAGACGCATCCCTAATTGACTTTCTAGCAATTTTGCAATCATTAGCGTACCAAATGTTGGTAGCTGTATTATTCTTTTTGTATACCACCTTGGTAGAGAACTTGTTAATGGTAGCATAGAAATTTGTAGTAAAATATAATAGAAGTTTTTAGTGTAATCCTTATAAGTGTAAATCCCTATTTAAATGAAGTTTAGATCCCTATTTAAATCATTCAACAAGAGAACCATTTTACGCTTGTAAAAAAGTAGGTGGCTTGGACTCTCTAAATTCTCATGTATGTGCTTTTTGCATGGAAATGTTTAGAGTTAAAGCTAAAGTTATATTATTAGAGTGAGGCTCATGGTAATTTAAGAGGTCAAATTTTGAAAATTTGGTTGGTAACAGGGATATCAAATATAACATAATCCACAACTTTACTTCCATTCCCATGAATACACTTAATCTAATTAGATTTTGGCCTACTTGACTAAAAGTAACTGAAGCCATTTGTACATTATATGCTAAAATAGTTAACAACTAGTAATGATTATTAACGAAGGAAATTTTTTAAGGTCATACAAGTGTTTTAATGAAATATTAATTAAATTTATTTTCAAAAGTATTAACACTCTTTTCAATTTGTGTAGGTATAATTCTGGTACCTCATCATAAATGTGTATACAAAAAGTTTTCTTCAAACATTTAGAACAAGTTTATGAGCATGCCCTGTTATTCTTGGTTGAGTTGAATTGCAATTTTGTTTGAAATATTTGCAAAAGAAGGAGCAGAAATTAATTGGCACAAAAAAATAGATAAACTTCCTCCCACCAATGGATATGGAGGGAAAAATACTCTGACATTTGGATTATGTGATTCCCATTGCTTTTGAAAAAAAATATTAATCTGGAAATCAAGAATGGGTTTCTTCACTTCTATGAGTAACTCCTCAGCTAAGGTTCTAGAAACTTACAAGTGTTTACATGTGCATCCAACGACACCATCCTCTTATGAAACGACATACATATCTGACATAATTGTGAGAATCCTAACTAACTATGCAAAAGATAATCACCTTATTAGTCCCTACCCTTCAGACTGCAAGGACTATAATAATAAAATGTCGATTGTGAATTAGTTATTCATGGAAAATGAAGATGTCATAGTGTTTTAAACCAAAGTTTCATCCCAGGCATGCATTACATTTCACACTTTTTCACGTTTTATCCTATGTGTGAGTTATAGATCTTATTTGGCCTCTTGTTGGGGTGGAGATCTTACATTATGATTTACATTTACTAACAAATGTTAACAAATAAAATAATGGTGGCATTCCATAGTATTAATTTAGTAACATTAAGTGTTTTCACTCTGCAAGGTATCAAACTTTCAAACTTTCCACCACCCTATGAATTTTATGACATATGGACTTCGTTGTTCTACACCTAGCAACACCTAGCAAGTGCATATTCACATATTCATTATTCAGGTGAAGGCTCCTTCAATATTCATATTCAGTGCCTTTCCTTTGCCTTTGTAACAACCTTGATTAAAAATCCATGTAAAAATATATAAGACCACGAACATGGGACATGTATTCTAAGTTGAATGGTGGGCAAAAACATCCTAGTGGGTATCTAGTTCAGTTATTAAAGCTAAGTAAATTGGTAAAGGCAATGACAAATGCTTTGGAAAGGCATGAGGCATTTTGGCACATTTATTTATGAAAATAATTGAAATTAGGAGAAAGGGAGGGTAAAAGGTCACAAGTTGTGTCTGAGGAGGAAAAAGAAGGAAAATAATGGAAGATGAAGAAAAATAGAGGCCTCATTGATAAAAGTGCTTCTAAAGAGAAGTGGGTATGCTTGGTCAGTGTAACCTTTTGTCATTCAGTTTTGGAGTTCTCTCATTTCCTCTTTCTCTCTCTCAGTATTGGACACTTAGAATTTTCTAGGAGCACTTTTGAAGGGTGTGGAATACTTAGATTTTTGGAGCAAGAAAGAAAAGGAAGAGAAGGAAAGTGCAAGATGACATAATTATCAACAACTACAATGGGTTTTGCTTGCAGGTATCGAGTTGTATGTATGTTTTCCTCGCTAGTTTTGGAATGCATGGCATATGCATGTGGTTTATTGGTCATAATTTGTCACTGGAATAGAAGATATCCTAGATTGATAGTGGATTTCCTAGCCTTCCCATTTCTTGGATAGCCATAGAGATTGTGGATTTATTTCCTTGTCTTGTTTTGGTTGGTTCTCATGTTTCCTTAGCTTGGGTTGAGTTACTAGTTGCTCAAGCCTTGGTTGGACAAACACACTAGATCCCTGTAACAAATTGGGTTGAGTTACTAGTTCTGTAGTCTTGGTTGGATAGATGCTCTGCGACCCTTGGAGGGTTGAGTTACTAGTGCTAGAGCCTTGGTTGGATAAATTATCTAGAGCCTGATGACAACTATGGGTTGATTTACTAGTCCTAGAGCCTTGGTTGGAACAAATGATATACATCCCTGGAAGGCTTAGATAGTGACCAATCTGATGATGGTTTTATGATGTTCAATGTGAGGTGGAATCACTGTTTGATGGGTTGAGGTGGATGGCCTCTAGAAGCCTTGAATGGTTTTGGATTGATGTGTTCTATGAGATCCCACATCCATGCTTGGAATATGGCACAAGGATGAATGGATGAAGGGAGATTTGGCTCAACCATTCTACTGTCAGGTGGAACCTGGAAGTCCCATCCTAGGTTTGGATTTTACATCATAATTAGAGGTTATTTATTTTCGTATTTCTATGAGTATTATACTGGTTTATATGTGGATTATATGGCTATGACTTCCTTGATATTTCTGTTTCTATTATGTTGGTTATGTATATGTTTGATGACAGTAGCTATGTATGGCTCTAATCATGTTCTAATTGTAATTGAATGAACAATGTATCTATGGCCTAATAGATGAAAATTTAGCTAAAGTTATAGCGAATCTCAGATAAGTATGAGACCCCTATGCTCAGATATGTTATTTCCATCTGTAGATTTCCTTCATGCCAAGTGTTTGATAGAATATCAGTGTTGGTTAGGGATGGTCAGGCCTAGTCCCAGAGTTAGTTTTTGGTTTATTAGTTTTTTATCACGTGTTTAATGGATTTTGGACATTACAACAAGTTCTGGGAAGTGGCCAAAATTATGGGCTTGAAAAGTGCCTTAAATTCCCCAAACTCTAGCACAAGTCTACTAGAAATAGTCCCTGGATGTAGACATGCAGGCTTGTGGGAGCATCCATAGCTCTCTGGATGTTGGCATGCCCATAGCATGGGAGCATCCAGAGGTTTAATATCTTAGAAAATCAGTGGGGCTTACGGTCTGGTTAGCAGAAAGGTTGGGATGGTTCCTAGGATTCATATTGCTAATTTTGAAGGTTTGCATGGTGTGTTTCTATCAATTCCACTTCCTTAACATGACTTAGGAGGTTGAATCATATCATAGTAACTTCTCATCACATGTTTACCCTGGCTGTCTAGTTACTTGGGTAGATGTGAGAGGAGGGTATTACAGAATGGTATAAGAGCATGGTTCGCCCTTGAGACTGGATGGGTGTTGTGTTGGTCATGCATTCATGTTAGTTTCATATGTGTCTCTTATATTATAAGACCATGTGCTTGTTTCATTTGCATGGTGTTGATCATGGCTGTAGTGAGGCTACCATTTAGAATTTGATGATGTTGTTGTTGGGATGTGTTAGTCATGAATGAATGTCAGTTGTATATTGATCCAAATTGGATCCTAGAACACTCTCTAAGTTTTCATGAACTCTGTAAAAATCATGCCAAAGTTTCAGTCTTATAAATATCATGCTTATCAGAGATATCCTCATAACAGTTGCAATTTGTGATCAGTGTGGAGCAACGAGGACCCTCGGTCAAGCGCATAGACTGTCGGCCCATGGTAACATGCACTATCACAAATTAGCAAAACTAGAGGCCAATTCGAGAAATGGGGGCAGTTTCTGATATGTGATTAGTGACAAGTCGCTAATCACATATCGCAAGGCAAACCCCTCAAAGAAGGAAAGGGCCACAAACAACTGAACCTGAAAAATCATAAAATACAATGGATATCACTCTGATTCCATAAAAAGTGGGTGCCACAAAACTGGCAGAATATCAGAGGGGCTTCGAGCGGTAAGTGGTTTCGGCTGAGTTCAACTTGATGCCACACAGTGATCACCACACATCCCAGCGGGGAGAGAGGAAACCACTCACATCAGACGGGTAAACGTCATGCGACTTAGATGCTCGATATGAATGATGATCGTAGGATCTGGGGCCCCCAGATCAACGACAAAGATGCATTCCGATGGATGATCTTATTTGATGAGGTTAATAGGTAGAGTTGTATAAGATTTGAAGTCTGATATGGATTATGCATTGGCAGAAGGTTGTGTTCGCGAGCATTCTTGGAGTAATGGAATAAACAACCATGTCCAAGAGAACTGTCACTCATCCGTTATGAAATAGTTGTCCACCTCCCTATGAAGCGTTATACAATGATTGATGACGCAGGACAGGGGAATTCGAATGGACAGAGGCAAGGGAACCAGAATGCTGGGAAGTGGAGATGAACAATTAGAAATAATACTAGCTTTAAAGCCACAGACTAAGAGAGAGAGAAGCAAGCAGTAACTTAAAGTAGAAAGCTAAGAGAATAGAATAGAGAGAAGAAGTCAAGTTGATCTGTAAAAGCAAAGGCAACATCAAGACAGATACAGAGAAAGTCAGAGAGATTGTGTACTTCAGAAAGGGCTTGAGAGGTTGAAATTGAACTCCTCCGTATATGCCTATCATGTATTGAGTCTCAGATTGGATTCATACCGTTGTGACCAATAGAGGTCAAGAGTCAATAAGGAGAGTCTGTGTACTCGAGAGACTTGGGGGATCCAATTACAGTCTTGCTGAATTGTATCTGTTGAGTGAGATTCAAATTGAGCTCACTGTTGTAAAAACTCTACTTTGAAAACATACTAGAGAGGCCACCACTGAAGGCTTGACCAGGAGACGTAGCCCAGGAGTATTGGGTGAACTCCTTATTAAACTTGTTGTGTTTATATGTTTTCCTGTTGTGTTTTCTTTAACTGCTTCAGTGTCTGTGTATTTTGCAATATGATCAATCCATTGCATGAAATAACATAGAGAAATCTATGCACATGAGTCTGTAATACCTTATTGTTTGTCTTGGATCAATTTTAGATCAAGTGGTATCAAAGCTCTAGGTTGTTAAGGTTAGACAAGTTTGTGCTAGATTTTATTGTTGAATGCTAACTAAGACAAAGCTCAAATTAGGAGAAGTAGAATTGGTTGAAGCTAACCCAGAAATTGGAAGAGTCTACCCTAAGAGGAAAATGGCAGAAGAGATTCCCTTGGAATCAAACTCCCAGTTCATGGATAGATTCATGACCATGAGAGCCATGGTAGAAGAAATGTATAGAGAATTTAAGAAAGGCAGAGATGAAGATTCATCAAACTCCAAACAAGATAAATGAGCAGAAGAATCTCTCCTCCATGACCATTATAAAGGCAAAGGGAAAGAAGAAAATATTCCCACACCTCCTAATAGCCCTAAAAATAACAAGAAAACATCTTTGATTAAATTAGATGTTAAATTTGATTTGTCAATATATGATGGAGAGTTGAATGCAAAGAAGCTGGATAATTGGATTAGATAGATTGATGTATATTGTAGGGTGCATATCATTGATTCAAACAAAAGTAAGATTCATCTGGCCAGCCTACGCCTTGGAGGCACTGCCTTAGTATGGTGGGAAGGCAGGAGACAAGCTGACATGAAGAAGCATGGTAAAATTCTTTCTATCTGGAGTGAATTTGTTTCTGCAATTAAAAAGAAATTCTATCCAATAGCTTACATGCAACAAACCATGATGAGCTAGCAAACTATTCGCCAATTAAAAGGGAAAAGTGTACAAGGCTACACTGAAGAATTTAGAAAAAGAGCTTTGATTCTAGGAATTTATTTAGACTCACCTGAAACTATGCTGAAGTATATAGGTGGTCTACAAAACTATTTAAAGCACACCATTCTCATGTTTAATCCCACTAGCATAGATGAGGTATCTGTTCAGGCTACACATCTAGAGGCTAGAGGCGAGAATGTGAACCCAGAAGTTGGGGGATCATCAAAACCCGCTGCAAGAAAGAACAAGGAAAAGAGAAAGTAGAAATGGAAAGAGATGAAGACAAATGTTGTACAAAACACCAAACCTTCATGCACTCATTGCAAGAAGGATGGGCATGATGATGAACACTACTGGATTCTCCATCTGGAGCTGAGACCCAAGAAGTTTGATGGAAAAAAGAAGAAGACTGTTGTAGCTATTCAAAAAGATTTGGGGGTCAGACTCAGGGGATGAATCAAAAATCGCAGCCACAGGTATAAAAGGTAAAAGTTCTGAAGCATCTACTAGTAATTTTGCACAATCTACTGATAATAAAGAAAGTGAGAGGAAAAGACATTAGCTTTTTCATATTCGAGTTATTTCCAAGCATCAAAAGATTGATACTTTGTTTGATAGTGGCTCACAAGTAAATTTAATTTCTGAAGCAATTGTAAAGAAGTTGGGATTACTAACCACACCTCACAAGAAACCATATCCATTAGGTTGGTTATGTGATAAAGCAAAGCTATAAGTGACTAGAAAATGTAAACTTAGGCTTTCTTTTGGGTCAACATTTGTAGATGAGGTTGAGTTAGATACAGTTCCCTTGGATATATTTGGAATTGTTTTAGGAAGTCCTTACTTGTATGATAGAAAAGCCATTTTCTATAGAGCAGAAAACAAGTATAAACTCATTAAAGATGGAATCAAATATATTGTAATAGCTCATAAACTCGAGAATAATTATACTCTCATAAACTCAGGGCAGATGAAAGGAATTGTAAATTCATACAATTTTTACTGATGGTTGTAAAGGAAAAGAAACCTGATAAAACCAATATATTTGAGGGTTGTAATGTTAAACAGCAAGATGATTTAGAAAAAGTTATTTCAGAGTATGATATACTATTTCAAGAACCTAAAAGTCTGCCACCCAAAAAGGAAATAGTACATGATATTAATTTGCGACAAGATGCTCCATTGCCTAACATCAGAATGTACAGGTTGTCCGCTTTAGAGAATGCAGAAATCAAGAAGCAGGTACAGGAGCTGCTCGAGAAAGGGTTCATAAGACCTAGCACATCACCATGTGGGTGTCCAATTGTCTTGGTGAGAAAGAAAGATGGCTCATGGAGAATGTGCATTTATTACCGAGCACTGAATAAGATAACGATAAAAAATTGTTATCCCCTTCCTCGCATAGATGATCTATTAGATAAGTTGAAAGAAGTTTTTTACTTTTTCAAGTTGGACTTGCATAGTGGCTACCATCAAGTCAGAGTTGGAGAACAAGATGCATGGAAGACTGCTTTCAAAACAAAGTAGGGATTGTATGAGTGGTTAGTTATGCCTTTTGGCTTAACTAATGCTCCTGCTACTTTCATGAGAGTAATGAATGATGTACTCAGG
>APFE030154841.1:72944-97621 GCA_000404065.3 Pinus taeda | reverse complement strand
TGTTTCCATGGACTTTGTTGGGGGACTGCCTAAATCTAGAAAAGGTCATGACTATTTATATGTTGTTGTGGATAGGTTCAGCAAAATGTGTATTTTAATACCCTGTAACAAATAGATTACAGCTGAACAAATAGAAAAATTGTTCTTTCAACATGTATGGGTTCATTTTGGATTACCCACTTCCATTGTATCTAATCGAGATTCCCAATTTGTGGGGAAGTTTTTGTCAAGTCTGTGGGAATTAATGGACACCAGACTGAAGAAGAGCACAGTCTTTCATCCACAAATAGATGGCCAAACAGAAGTGGTCAATCAAATAGTAATCCAGTTGCTCAGAGGCTATTACAGCAAGCATCCCAAGCTTTGGGATGAACATTTATGTTATGTGCAACATGCTTACAACCGTGTTAAACATTATTCTACACAGAGATCTCCTTTTAAGACCTGTTTTGGTTTCATACCAAGGTATCCCTTGGATTTTGTCTTTGGTAAAGACATAGCAGTTGATGGAAAAAGTGATGTGGACAAGGCAACCAAGTTCATTGAACAAATCCAAGAAATTCACCAGGCAGTACAGGAACAGCTGTAAAAGAGCCAAGCCAAGTACAAGGCAAGGCATGATAAGCATTGGATTGAGCATAGTTTCCAAGTTGGTGATCAAGGTTGGATGTATATCAGCAAAGATAGAATGCAAGGTGAGGTAAAATGTTGAAGCCAATAAGGTATGGACCTTTCAAGATACTTGAGAAGATTGGCGAGAATGCTTTTCGCCTTGATTTTCCAGCTTACATGCACATCTATTTTATAGTTAATGAAGAAAGCTTGAGACTATTTGAACCTTCATTGATTGAAGATCTTGAAGAAAAGAGTCAATTCCCTTCTATTGATGATCTATTAGCTGAATATCTCAATGAATTGTAGGAAGATATGGTTCTGGACAGGAAGCTGAGAACTACGCGCAGAGGGGATGTTGAGTACCTCAGGATTGGACTCAAAGGTTCAAAACCAAGCAGTGCGAAATAGATAGAAATTGGACAAGCGAGGAATTTGTACCCTCACTTGATTGATGCTTAAAAACCAACTTTTGGTGGTCAAAAAGCTTCTTCAGTGGGAAGGTCGTGATCAAAATTGGATCCTAGAACACTCTCTAAGTTTTCATGAACTCTGTAAAATTCATGCCAAAGTTTCAAAGTCTTATAAAGATCAAGCTTATCAGAAATATCCTCATAATAGTTGCAATTTGTGATCAGCGCGGACCAACGAGGACCCTTGGTCAAGCACACAGACCATCAGCCCATGGTAACACGTGCTATCAAAAATTAACAAAACCAGAGGTGAGTTCGGGAAACGGGGGTAGTTTCTGATATGCGATAAGTTTCTAAAGTCACTAATCACATATCACAAGGCAAAACCCTCAAAGAAGGAAAGGGTCACAAACACCCGGACCCAAAAATTCATAAAACACAACAGATATCACTCTGATTCCATCAGAAGTGGGGTCCCACAAAAACTAGCAGAATATGTAGGGGCTTTGAGCAGTAAGCGGTTTTGGCCGAGTTCTGTCCGATGCCACACAACGATTGCCACGCATCCTAGCGGGGAGAGAGAAAACCACTCACATCGGATGGGTAAACATCATGCGACTTAGCCACCCGATATGAAAGATGACCGTAGGATCTGGGGCCCCTAGATCAATGGCGGATATGCGTTCTGATGGATGACCAGATTTGACGAGCTTAATAGGCAGATTTGTATAATATTTGAAGTCCGATATGGATGATGCATTGGCATAAGGTCGTGTTCGCAAGAATTCTTGGAGTAACGGAATAAACGGCCATGTCCAAGAGAACTGACACTCATCCGTTATGAAATAGGTGGCCACCTCCCTGTTAAGTGTTATACAATGACTGATGATGCAGGACAGGGGAATTCGAATGGACAGAGGGAGGGGAACTAGAAAGCCAGGAAGAAAAAACGAATGGTCAGAAAGTAGACTGGCTTTAAAGCCACAAATTGAGAGAGAAAGAAGCAAGCAGTAAGTTAAAGCATAAAGCTAAGAGCAAAGAATAGAGAGAAGAAGTCAAGCTGACCCGCAGAAGCAAAGGCAGCATCGAGACAAATATAGAGAGAGTCAGAGAGTCTGTGTACTCTAGAAAGGGCTTGCAAGGTTCAAATTGAGCTCCTTTGTATATGCCTATCATGTATTGAGTGTCAGATTGGACTCATACCATTGTGACCAGTATAGATCAAGAGTCATTAAGGAGAGTCTGTGTACTCGAGAGACTTGGGGAATCCAAGTACAGTCTTGCTAAATTGTATCTGTTGAGTGAGACTCAAATTGAGCTCACTGTTATAAAAACTCTACTTTTAAAATATAATAGAGAGGCCACCACTGAAGGCTGGACTAGGAGACGTAGCCTAGGAGTATTGGGTGAACTCCTTATTAAACTTGTTGTGTTTGTATGTTTTCCTGTTGTGTTTTCTTTAACTGATTTAGGGTCTGTGTATTTCAAAATCTTATTGATCTGTTGCATAAAATAACATAGACACATCTATGCACATGAGTCTGTAATACCTTATTGTTTGTCTTAGATCAATTTCAAATCATATATGCATTTGTTACTCATGTTAGTGTCTATATGTTGTTATGGTTATGGTTATGAATGTATGGTAGGTTTGACATGCATTGTGAGGTCATTGTATGAAATTAGGTCATCATGATGATATTATTATGTGATGATGCTAATGTGTTGGTTGAGATAGAGTAGGATATGTAGATCATTAAAGTGATTTTGCAAGATTGGATATCAAGGCAAGAGAAAACCATCATACAAGTTTTTACGTTTGGAATGCTAGTATGTGATTCATGGTTATTGTAAGCAATAGGGTTACTTATATGTTTTTCATTCTATTGATGTTATGGTTACATACATGATAGAAGGTAGTTGATTAGTGTAGTCATATACACATGTGCTGGATAGTCATGAATGATAGTAATATGTAGCTGTATGCATTGCTATTTTTGTTTTATTTTAAGATAACTTGATGATTATGTTATACGTTGTTGATGTTATATGACAATTACCTTGATGATTAGGTTATATGTTGTTCATGATAATGATGTATAACTTGTTGTTTTTATATGATAGTGTTGAAGCCTTCAAAATTAGGTCTACAACAAGGGGGATACCCACCAAGTCTGGACCTTGAAAGCAGCTTCTTTTCCGCTTGGGATGGTGGGTCCGACTGGGGATAATGGGACTAGTTTCCCAATTCATTTGTGATGATAAGAATTGATGTTCTAAATAAAATGCTTTTAATCTCAATCTAATCTAAAACATGCAATTTTATTCTAATGAATGGAAATATCTAATTCTAAAACTAACTCGGGATTTAACTTTTTTATTTATGCGATCTAAATAAGTTTCTAACAACAATTGGTAATAAAGATCATTCAATCGCTACAAGAAAAGAATTCGTTAAAAATGAATTGTTTTGTATAAGAAATTAGCCAAAACAATTGTGAGAAGCATATCACATAATAAGTCATTCATACAATAAAGCATAAATAGAATAGTCACCACCATACAAAAGTGCCAAATGATAACTCAAACATTCAAACCTTCATATATAAATAACTGAACATAAAATATTACTTTGACACATAAGCAGAAATCATTAAGAGATAAAAGTACCATTGATAACAATTTCTACTCATGAGCTTCAACAATATAGAATTATCTCTTCCTAATTCAATATCTGCTAAGAGTACAGAAATACATTTCAGTAGCAGACATTAAACACAGATATCAATAAATCTCATACTATTCATTCATCAAAACCTCCCCCGAGGGTGCAAAAGTGCATGTTCTGAGGTAACATTTTTAACAAATTTCAGGACCCCTCTCCAAATGCATGAGAGGGGTTAAAATACTACTAACTAAATACTAAAAATAGTTTATTACAAAAATATAGGAGAAGGTTTAAATGACCATCCTCATCTAAGGCGAAAATAAATCAAAAATAAAACTAAAATTGTATCTGGAAATTAACTATCTATGTATCTGTTCTCTGAGATCGCAAGCATTCAACATTGGCTTGAGGAGTGTCGGTTGGCCGACCTCCGATTTTAGTTGCCTGCGAAAGCAAAATCGGCAAGTGCTGGCACTATCTTCTCGATAGAATTTGTAAGGCACTTGAGAGTCATGCATTCACTGTGTGGTTTACCAAGTACTACCAGTAAGTGTCCCAATTTAACTTGGTTAACTTTTTGATGGACTCTTCCTTTTCCTCAGCCTTATGTTTCCAGCTTGTTTACAGTTGTTGTGCCTTTGGGAGAAATCCCAGAGCAGTTTCTGATATCAGGTTTGCTCTATGCAAATTTTCATTGATGTAGTCAATGACATTGTTCGTCGTTGTCGCTGCTTCTTCCGCTGCCTGTTTTTCCTTTTTAATTCATGCATCCCACTTATGGAACATCATTTATTTGTGGACTTCATTGATTTTGAGCAAGCATGCTTTCTTTCCTTCCTCTGATTCCTACCAAATCAAATAATCAGAAATTCTTTTATCAATTAAATCATAATCAAGTCGCAAATCCATGACTTGACTTGTAATTTTATCGCTCATCTCGCAATGGGAACTCCATTGCAATATTCTTTGGCATAGTGCCTCTTGCTGTTGCAAGAGTTGGTTGTTCAAGGCAAGGGCTTCTACGACAAACTCTGTAATTTTGGGGTCATCTTTATGCATTTCTAGCATAGCCTGTAATTGGTGTTCCTTTCCAGCCAAATTGCTTTGATACCCCAACTGCATTTGTTGAAATCCTGTTGTAATTTTTCTAACTTCTCCTTTGCTCTCGGTTGGTACTGGCCTGCTGTAATTGTTGTTGAAAAACTTGGATTTGTTCCTCTTTATCCTTAAGTAATAGTTGTACCTTGGATGCTTTATCGATAGTAGCAGAAGAATAGGCTCCTGCAATCTGGGATAACTTAGTCAAATTTTCAGTAGGGTCACTGGTAGGGTCTCGCCAAAGGACATCTAGCTGCTCTGCCTCAAGTGAGAGCACGCTGTCCAATTTCCATTTCTTTCTTTGTCTTCTTACCACTGCCTTGTGCTGCGGACTATAAAATACATCTAGAGGAGGAATCTCCTCTATCTTTAGCATGATTTCAGACGATGGGGTTATGGTAATATGCTCCATTTCTGGAGCGTTGCTGACTGTTCCAATGGCCATATTTGTCATTGTCTACACTCTACCCTCAGGTGTATTTGTGTTTTGTTCCTCAGTATTAATCAATTCATTAAATGTTTCCCACTCTTTATCCAGCTCAGTCTCATTGGCTTTGGTGGCTCGATGATGGGAGGGGGAACCTTCACCTGTGGTGTCGTCAAGACCTGTTGCTTTGGGCGCTCTTTAGATTGGGTAGTATCTCTGACTGACCCTTCACTTTTATTATTGTCTCTCTCGAACTGTTTAGAGTGTTCTGGTGACTCTTTCCCAGACTTAGACCTAGACTTGTCTGTATCCAAGCTTCGACTTAAACTGACACTGGGAGTTGGCTCCCTTATTAGTTCTAAGCACAACTTATCCAAGGGGATTTTTGCTAATCTCCTCTCTCTGTACAGTTTGAATTCTTGGAATTCCACTGGGGAAAATTGAATTTGAGCCATATGAAAAATGTCTTTCAGTGTTCTTTTCTGCTGGAAGATGTCGTCAAAGAGATCATCTTCTTTGGTGAATGCCTTTATCTTGATAGCTGTAGTAAAATTCTTAATGACATCAAAGGGATTGAATTTTCCCCTAGAAATTTAAACAGTCGTAGACTCAGAATGTTGTCTACTTCTTTGAATGCATGACCTAAATCAAATAGTGAAAAGGCCCCACAGGCCACAGGAAATTGTGGCCAGACGGCCTTCTTCTCGTCTTTCAATTCTTTACTGATTCTTCCCACCCCGCGGGTCTAGTAGGAAATTTCCTGAGCCAATAACTTATTAAGAACATACAAAGGTAGTGTTGGTGTCCAGGTAGGGGTGATTATCCACCTTGTTTTGACATTAATTTTATCAATCCGGGTGCATATCCTTTCAAGGCAACACGCAAGGTATATGCAGGGCAGACGCGTAATCCTTTCCAACCAAGGGCTCATGGTTTAAGATTCAAAACATGACTATAAGATTAACGAATTACAGAACTGCAGAGATAATCATAAATAGTAAAGAACTGTAACAGCAAACATAAACCGATAAATCACACACACACAAAGATGCAACACCTGATCAGAAGAGTGGGCCCAACTCTCTGATCAGTGCTGCATTAGCCACGGAAAGAACTAGAACAACAAAATGGGTGATCTTCTATTACTTGGTAACAATTGTTTACAATACTGATGGATGAACCCCCATTCACAGGAACAGCCTGCAATTTATACAAAGTGAGGGAGATTAACAGATCTCTAGGAAACATAGTAACTGCAGATACAAAGATATACAACGGTTGGAACAGTATCAGCATCAGATGTCTGAGATAGCAAGAAGGCCTATGAATAGTTGAGGGAGCCTGTTTCCCGAGCCATGCGACCTCCTTCTGGTCGGTCGTTGCCAGATCTGTCGCAATACACTGAAGTGAGGGTTCTTGTTCTCATGTTGTAGTCAAACACATAATTTAGTACCGCAAATAGATAGACTCTGTGCATTTTACTTCATTAATTAAAATATATCAATTGGACAAGTAAGGGTGAATTTACCTTGTAAGTTTAACATGACAGCATAAGTAAATGAGTGCAAAAAGGTCAAAAAGGGTAGTGGAAATGGTCAGAAAAATGGCCCGATTTGGTACCCAACATCTCCCCCCAACCAGCCTTCTACATGTCCTCATGCAGTTCGCCGCCCTCGCAAATCTAGGTTTTGTAGAATGTATGTTTTCATGAAGCTAGGAAAGATCATATTCTATGGCCATTTTTGTTCCTGGAACTTTAAATCCATCTGAAAGAATAACTTCCTTGCACCAATCCTTTGGGACATCATAAGCTGGAGTATAAATTTCGGTAGGCAACTAGAGAACAGGAAACTGAAACTAGAGCCCCATCCACCGGGTCCCACATGTCTTGACACATGCCACATACTTGGGCATGATAGTAAGTACTCGTGCAAAATTTGGTGCCCCAAAAGGTTATCTGTTTCCAAGAGTCGTAGGTGACATCATCCACCTCCTCTGACAACAACTAAGGGCCTCTTTTTGAAGTGTGGTGAGTTGCTTGACACAAAGATCAAGACAACATCTTTGTGTCCTCACCATTCTATATTTGTTTCCCCCAATCCCCAGAAAGGTGTTGTGCTTATTGAACATTGTGTCTGACCTCTCATGTTCCCCTCTTACTATAAATGGCTTTGTAACATGATTGGATTCAAAAGTGTTACAAGCCTTCTGCCCGTGAATCTGATTAAAAGCGTAAGAGGTCAGGGCCCTTAAATGAATGTCCCCTAGATACAGGATCAGGTTAAAATCTCTGTCCATCCACAGTAAGTACCCGTGCAAGTAAAACTCACACATTAGATGATGCGTTGGTACATCGTGACTCCTCAAAATTCGAAGGAATTTCACACCATCCTCCATCCCATAACTGATCTCATTCTTAATACTTTCCATGCAAAATAAAAGGAAACGTTCGTGAAAAAATAAGGAAGAACAAGAAGCAGGGGGACGACATGCCATAACTTCTTGCACCAGATTGAACATCTGCTCCTTGTCGTCTTTTAGTTCAACCACTTTCTTCTCTAGCTGCTCCATCTTGAGTTGTTGTTTTGCATGCCATAACCTCATAAAATCTATGCGCTCCCCATACCCAAAAATTTTTGTGGAGACCCTTTCCTTAGTCCTTTCGATTTGATTTTTGTATTGAGTTGCAGCAGATTTCCAAGACTTTATTTCAACTATTAAGGCATACTCTCGATCTTCAAACAGTCATTCGATCGGGTCTGTCTGAGTGGCAGCAGAGGTCATGACTATTTGGTCTACTTGGGTTTCTATGTCAACCCTGACAGTTTTGGCCTTTTTGGCTCACTGCATGTGCTTCTTTATTTGTTTATGCATTCTGTGCACCTTCTTTCTCAGTTTCCTTACTTCCATTTTGAGCCACATCGTTTCTTTGAACTACAGCTGATACTTTTGTTTCACTAGAAGCCTTCGTTGTTCACACAACTCTATCCACTCTTTCTTAACTAATATTTCCTCAACCGGAGGTAAATCCCTCGAAACATATTCTGCTATGTTGACTGGGGGATTTTCCTTCCCTGCTCGCTCTTCTCCACTTATTTCGTGCCCAACAACCCCCTCGCCTGACTGTATCGTTGGCTCATTCGTCAGGACCGTTTCACTTAGTCCCTCCTTTTCACCAACAACGATCTCCTCTTCGTGCACATGCACCGTGACTAGCGATGTGCTGGCGAGATACTCTCCTACTGCTGTGTTTGTTGGGATTCCTCGCGTTTCTCCAACCTCCAAACTTTGTTTTCTCCTCTCTTGCTCCAAAGTACCTGCCACCTGAGTGGCTTCCACTCTGTAAGCTTGTGGCCCTTGTAACATATTCAGAGCCACCGGAATTGCAAAATCTTATTTTTCTTCCTATCGAGGGGAACGAGTTACCCCCACTCCTCTTGGAATCGAAGTGAAGAAAGGGAACCAGGGTGTATCTTCTACATTTGGCCCCGAAGTCGACACTGGTTCTTGTGGTTCAGTGTCAATCTCGCTCCCTGGTTCTCCTGCTGCTTCCTCCACGGTTCCCACGGTTTCCTCAACTCTAGTCCCTTCTTGTCTTTGTCCTTCCTCTTCTCTAAGTTCCAAGGTCGGAGTGGTCATGACCTCCTCTTCAACCGGACTATCCTCCTCCATCATCTCCATGGTGACGGGAGATCCCTGTGGGATTTCTTCGGTCACCATATCAACCACTTTGCCCATGCTAGCCTGTTGTGGTTCTACTCCCGTGACTGCCACATCATCAACTTACTCTGCTAGTTCCACGAGTGAAGCTGGTTCTTTTGGGAAACCTCATTCATGGTACTAGTGGGCCTTTCTGCATTAGCCTCCATATCTGCCATTGCCTCCATAATTTCTTCTTGATCTTGGGGAGCTACCTCATCCCCCAATTCCTTTGTTTCCATCTCCATTTCTTTTGGCTCCTCCTGTTCGACATAATCATCTTCTATAGGATCCTCCTCCATAGCTTTAGATTCTTCTACCCTAGCAGCCACAACAGCTACTATTTGTTCCTCCGTGGAGTCCTGAAACAACTTCCACGGAATCAGAATCTGTCCAATGGCATTCATTATTAGCAGCCGAAATAACCCATGATGAGTGATGACCGCCAATACTTGTCGCACCCCCTAAGCTGAATGTGCCATTAAATGAAGGCTCCTTAGTATGAAGTAGGGCACATTCATGGAGAAAGCTTCTACCTGTGGGAATCGTAGGTGAGCTAATATGCAGAGGTGGTATTTGAAGATTGTGGAGTATCTTCCCTCGCACCTCATATATTTTATGACGAATTCTGCTACTTCTCGCCATGGATATGGTAGCGAATTTCTGTCATAACCCCAACCATTCTGTGCTATACTTTCTCAGCTTGAAGGAAGGCCTCGGGGAATTCTGGAAGGGTATTTCTTCTCACAAACCATTGTTGCCCAACATGAGGAAGCCCACTGACTTCCGCGATGATTTCTTTTGTTACGGGGATCTCCACTCCACGAACTCGAGAGCCTCCTTCTCCCAAGTTCAATGAAAATTCCACTATCATTTCTTCATTAAACCCCCTCAACCTGTCTAAATACACATCCCATACTGCATTCTAAAAAATTTACCATACCTCCTGATTATTCCGAACTACCCTTGTGTTCTCAGGTTCATGTCGAATAGATCGGCCACCCATTGTTGTGAATGTGGAATCAACACATCAACTGTAGTTGGTTGGAAAGGGAGAGTGACAAGTCTCCAAACCATTGGAGATTGAAATAATGTCATGGTTGATTTAGGAATGATCGGATGAATAGTACTGGTGCGTATGGGAATAATGACAAGTCTAGTACTAGTACGTATGGGAATAATGACAAGTCTAGTACTGGTACCCTTGGAAATAATGGCAAGTTAAGATGGTACTATGATGTGGTCTGAAAATTAAATGCGACGTGTGGGGAAAATGACCAATATGACTTGGCACGTATGAATCCACATCCCAACGCTTTTAAAAATATGATTACAAAGTACCGAAATCATTATATTTGGTTGAGCAGGATTTATGTGCACTAAGTGATTTTTCATGGTACACCATCATTTCTTATGACGGTTCCCCCCCCCCCCCCCAAGTTAATGATGATCGTCCTCAGTGCATTTAATTGTCATTTTTGGAATATTTAATTAAATCCATAAAACGACAGAGACGTACCTGCCGACTTACCTGGCAGAGTGACAACACAGTGTGTAGCAACAACAGTGAGTAATGGCAATAGTAATAGTTGTTCTGAAGTAGCGGCAACAGTGAGTAGCAACAACAGTAACAATTGTTCTAAAGTAGTGGAAACAGTGAGTAGCAGCAATAGTAACAACTGTTCCGAAGTAGCGGCAATAGTGAGTAACAGTAATTATGGTGTAACGGCAGTTGCAGAGTAACAGCAGCTACGGTGTAATGACAGTTATGGAGTAACAGCAGTTACAATGTAACGGCAGTTACGGAATAACAACAGCTACGGTATAACGGCAGTTACGGAGTAACAACAGCTACAGTGTAACGAAAATTATGGAATAATAGTAGTTATAGTGTAATGACAATTGCGGAGTAATAGTAGCTACGATGTAATGGCAATTACAAAGTAACAACAGCTATGGTGTAACGACAGTTACGGAGTAACCACAGTTATGGTGTAACGACAGTTATGGAGTAACAGAAGTTACGGTGTAATGACAATTATGGAGTAACAACCCTTAATGAAATAACAACACTTAGTGTAGTAACAACTCTTAGTGGTATGCACCAGTGGAATATAACAATATCTTAATGACTGATAAAGTGATAGTGTTGGGTGTTACATTTCTCCTCGCCATATTTCTTTGTTGTTCTTGCAAAAGATAAAAAAGTAAATAGCAATATATATATATATATATATATATATATATATATATATATATATAATATATATATTATATATATATATAAAGATAAAAAAGTAAATAGCAATATATATATATATTAGAGAAGATTGAGGGTATCTTGTTTTCCAATGACCATTAAATTAGATGAAGCAGAAATATTTTTAATAAAAGCATCTTTAGAGGCTGGATGGTGATATAATTTAAGACGGTGTCCGTTTACCAGGAACAAAGTATGTTTTCATCTATTGTACTTAGTCTAACCGTTCCATTGTTGAACACTATGTCCAATTGATATGGGCCCATCCAGCAAGTGCAGAGCTTACCTTTGAAATCCTTAAATCTGGAGTCATACAATAATGCCCAGTCCCCCACATGAAAACCTTAGTTTTGATAAATTTATCGTGCCATTTCATTCTCTACTGTTGAACAACAAAGTTTTCTGGACAGCCACTGCTCGAATCTCGTCCAAGTCATTTAGCTATTCCAGTCAATGTTTCTGGGCTTCTGATAAATCTAGGCCTACTTTGAGAGCTGTTCTGAGTGTACTAATCTCAAATTCCACCGAAAAAGAGGGGGATTTTCCATAGACTAATTCGTATGGAGAAAACCCTGTTATATTCCACCATGTTGTTTTGTATGCCCATAGAGCTTCTAGAAGTTTCTATGCCCAGTCCTAGTAATGGCTTGCTATTGTCTTTGTCAATATATTTTCCAATACCTTATTTGTGCTTTCTACCTATCCATTCACTTGGGGATGATAGGGGATTGTCACTCTATGTTTGACCCCATATTTTTGCATTAGCATTTCTATCATATGAGATGTAAACTGTGATGCATCTTCTAATACAATTTCTCTTGGAGTCCCGTACCTAGCAAAGATTTCTTCAAAAAAGGAAGTCTGCCACCACTTGCTCTATTTCTCTCATGACCGCCCTAGCTTCCACCCATTTAGTTACATAGTCGGCACAAACCAACATGTAAGCCTTTTGATGCGAAGGTGGGTTGAAGGGACCCATGAAATTGATGGCCCATTTCTCGAATGGTTCAAGTACTATCTGGGGTTGCAGGGGCATTTCATCTGCTTTCCTAGGTTGTCCAATCCATTGATAACTATCACACCTCCGCCTATAATCCCGAGCGTCATGAAAGATGGAGGGCTAGTAATATCCCATTTCTAGTACTTTATTACCTATTATTTTGTCTGCAAAGTGTCCCCCACAAGGTCCACTGTGTGCAGCTTTTAATATCTCGAAAATATCATCTCCTGCCACACAACGCCAAACCTACTGATCAACTCCCGTATGGAAGAGATATCCCACCATCCATGAATATCAGGTACTTTGGTGAATGATCTTCCTTTGTTCCTGTTGTGACCTACAACAACCCCCCATTTCACATCATTATTATTCTCAAAACTATAATGTGAAATGGGTCCCTTTTTAATTTTAATTGGTATCAACTTAGTGTTACTCAAAAGGGTCCGAAAACAAAATAAAAAACATTACTAAACCTTTTTGATAAACCGATTAAAGTCTTTTATATATATATATATAATTATATATATATATATATATATATATATATATATATATATATATATATATATATATAATATATATATATATATATATATATATATATTATATATGATTAATCTTTTATCATTACGATAAAGCGATCGCAAGATCACATATCGCAATGACAAAGGAGCCATAACTTAAAGACCCATTCGTTTTCTCCGACGCAACAACTCGCAATAGGCTATCGGATATCGGCAATAATAAGTTGGCACAACAAAATTCCTTTTCGCTCCGATGCGATGCAATATCGCTATCGGCGATCGGGGATTTCAAGTGCAACCAATTTAACAATTTAAGATTTCCTCGACGCCCGATTGCGATAAGGCCAAAAGCGTGAATTTCAAAAAATCCTAAAGCAGAGTTATTACGATTAATTCGTATTAAAAGCCTTATCTTTCGAATAGCCACTCATCTGCACTCAACCGCCAAAACATCCAAGGCACACTTAAACAAATCATTCGGCCAATAATCGATATGATGGACATTTAAAGGATTAACAGGTCTTAACGGCCATTTAATGAAACAGTAAGCCTAAAAATCTTTACACAAATTGTATTTGAGGCCACCTTAAGTTAATCATTTGTCATGCATTGATCAATATATATCTCGCTCATATTCGATTTTGCGCTATCAATTTTCTGTATTATGTTCATTTTCACTCTTGTGCAAAATTCTTCCGTAGTAACGAATTCAAGCAGAATGGGGAAGAAGTCTAAGAAAAATGCAATCGCTTCCGCTTCGCCGACCACAAGACAACCCATCGCTGATCCAGGAACTAAAAAGAAAGGATTGATATCGGATACTACATGTCTAGGACTTGGCAAAACTACTTGGCAAAGTACCTATAATTTGATTGAGGTCGAAGAACTAGAGAAGACAGTAGTACAAGCCTCGGCAGATAGCACTAGAAAATCTGATGCTACTCTAAAGGACTTAGCCAACTCTTTCCTTCATCGGATAGCAGCTCGAGAACAAATTCTCCCATATACGGATGTAGTGAGACGGGCAATTTAGGAAATCCCAATCACAGACAGAACCTTCAGTACCAGAGATGGGGGAATCTTCGGTTCATTTCAAGCTGATGATTTGAGGCAAATGTATCATTTGCCTGAACCAGAGAAGAAGTACAACACGACATTTCTAGAGAAATTCCGAGATGAGAAAGAGACTGAATCCGAACCCATTCGGGAATGGAGGCAAAATCCAGCAAAACACAAGCATGAATCTTCGGGTAAGTACTCGGTTGATTCTCTGTGCTCTCCTTATTGCTATGCTGGGATAATGATGTGTAGGTTGTGGGGGTTACATGATTCCACTAATTTTACTATAGAAATGGTTCCCTTGATGGAAGCGGCATGTAATGGTGAAATAATGGATTGGGCAACTATATTGTCTGATAAGCTAGCAACCACAGTTCTTGATTTTAGAACCAAATCCCGCGTCACTGAAAGGCTTATTCCCCCATTCTACTATAGTGCTTATATGCTAGACATCCTATGTTTTAAATCTGAATTTCCTGTGCTCAGATGGAGGTGGACTTCGCAAGACCCCACGCCCATTCACATATACCATCAGAAATTGTGGAAAACTTACTACAAGCACCATTTATACCAAATCTCCAACGGCTTTATGTTGCCCATTCATCATTCTATCTTTAATAAGCCTGCCCCTAAGATTTCCTACCAAGCAGGGATTGATTTGACATCAATAGGAAGTTGGTTCGGGGAGGAAAAGTTTACTTATATCAAAAATTTTGGCAGTCAAGCCAAACCTCACGTTCTTCCTTTGTACATACCTGATAAACTGCTGGCCAGGGAGATAGCCTATCAGATTATCTCCGAAGGAGTTACGCAAACTCTTAAAAAAATAAGAAGTAGGTCTGGCCCTCTTTTCCCCTGGGATGTGGTATCTACACTCTACATGATTTCAAACATGTAGAGAAAGAATCTGAAAAAATAAAGGCATTAACTCTAGCAACTCTCCCTAGTAGGCGATTTGATCCACGTAAAGTCGCCTATAATGCACTTGAACAGGCCAAATAGACCAAGTTTGAGCATAAAGAAGATAAGTTTGATGACTTGCTTTCATCAGCCGAGTCAATGTACCAAGTTAAATCGCTGGCTATAATCGAATACAAAGATGAAGGATTAGTTGAATTCAACAGACTTAGAGAACAGAGGTTGCAAACTCTGCCTCTACATCTGTTAGCGACAACCCCAACAACAGAATCAAGTGAGCCTGAGCAGCGACTTATTAAAGAACCTCCTGTTACATCAAAGCAACAGGAAGAAGTGCATATGAAAAAACAAGAGAAGACCCAGGCGAAAGAGCAGGAACAGAGCAGTATTATTGTGAATGAAAATACTCAAATTGACTCGAAATTGCTCCAGGAATGGCAGCAATTCAATTCAATTATCGGTAATCATGAGTGCTCTAAAGATGACGAGACATCAAAAGAGGTTAATACACAGGAGGCAACTTCAAAGCAGGTTTCAGGTGAAACCAACGACCTACCCAGTTCAAAAGAAGTAGAAATAATCCCAAAGGATCCTTTTGACCAGGTTATTTTGCAGATAGAAGAAATTCCTCCCTTAGATGTCTTCTATAGCCCAAGACATAAAGCTGTGGTGAAACGACAGAGGAAGAGGAGAAGGACTGATCAACCTTCCCTATTCCCAGAACTAACAGTAACGGGCAATGTGCTTTGGAAAGAGGAATTTGACCCCTCTAATGATCTAACAAAACTATCACAATATGCTGGAGCCTATTCGGCAGCGACAATAGACAAGGCATCAGAGGTGAGCAGTTTATTGAAAACAAAAGACCAGGAGATCTTTTCACTACAAGCGCCAATATCAGAAGCACAACAAAAGGCGGAGCAGGCAGAACAGCAATTGGTAATACAACAACAAATAAATAACCAATTGACTAAACAATTGCAGGAAGAGAAACAGAGGATTGATGATAGCGCAGTTCAAAAGCAGAAGGAGCTATCTGAGGCATTAGCACAACTAAAAGCATCAAATGAACAAATGCTGAAGTCAAAAGATGAGAAGATTGCTCAACTATCAGCCCAGCTAGAGACAAAAAAGAAACTTCCACAGATAGATGAATTCAAACTAGAGGCATTACAGATAAACAAGGGATTGATAAATCAGATAAATATTTTATGTCAACAAATCACCCAGGCGGAACCATTATGCGATTTAACGACATCAATAAGTGAGAAATCGGAAAAAGCTAGAACAGACTTGGATCAAGCCGAAGAAACATTAACCAATTTTCTTGAATGGCAAGATACCGATCAGGGACAGGCGGCTAATTTACCAAGGATTTTAGAATCGCATAAAGAGATATTATTTACAGAATGGCAGTCTCAGTTAATGAAGGCAGAAAGAGCAATTTCAAGATGCAAATCAGCCACTAGTAATTTGGTTGAATTGGTTAATAATACTCTTTACTTGTCTAACATGATCTCTCAATGTACTCTAGATAAATTGGCAGCAGCTAAAACATTGGAGCAGTCATGTTATCCAGAACTAGAGAAAAATAGAAGATTAATCGCAGGAATTAACAGTTTGACATGGTATGCCTATTGGTTCTTTTTAGTCAAACCGCACAACCAGAGAGCCGCCCTCAAATGCCTTACAGATGCAATCGGGTATATCATTCCCGATATTCAAGATGCCGCCTATGCTGCCCAACTCAATTCTCGCCTCAACAGACCACCCGAAGTGGAGCCAATGCTTGCGATAAGTCAGCTTAGGTTTAAAGGCAAACGGCCTGAAGGATGATTCATGACCACCGACTGCCAGATCGTTGTGAAGGAGATATTTAACATAAATTGATACCAATTAAGTAGGATTTCAGTTTCATAGATATTTAGCTTAGTTTAGTATTTATAGACCCTTTCATGTATTTAGAAAGGGTCGTAAAATTTTGTATATGACTTAAACCCTGAAGTTGCACTATTGTACTTCAGGGATATTCTTTTATAAAACTGGACCAATCATTCTAATTTTGACAAAGAAGCTTTTATGCAAATGTGCACTACTGTCTTTGTTTGAAAGTATTTCTGCGTTAGAGGAAGAATTTCAAATAGCGATTGATATTGGGATTGATTAGCAGCTCATATGGTACTATTATCTATGTCTGAACTCATTCTTTTTATATGAATTGTCATTTGATCGCTCTTGCTATTATCGGATATATATGTGTGTTTTAACAGCATTCTTTATTCATTCCACTATTGGATGTTTACAGTGTGCTTTTCTTCTAATCATGTATGCATCAATGATATAAATGATAAGTGTAGCAATATTGTGTTAATCACTTTGTTTAACTATTTAAATGAAGTAATCTTTGAATGAATAAATATCTATGTTTATTTGATAGAGTCATATATATGCTTGTCGATAGACAAGGATCATCAAATGCTACATTTCCAAATAATAATTGTTCTCGGGATTAGTATTAGTTCTTTTATTCTTGCTGATAGATTAAGTTATTCGCCTATCATTAGATTAGATAACCAATCGCTCATCCACCTCTTTTATTCATTATTGGGAAACTGGTCCCATTATAGCCAGTCGGAGCCACCATCCCAAACGGAAAAGGAGCTGTATTAAGGTTCGAACCGGGTGGTTATCCCCCGACGTTGATACAACGATTTTCGGGGCATCAACATTTTTGGCGCTAGAAGGAGGGCCATCCACTATGAATGGCGAGTAAGTCAAAACCTACAGACCATTCACAGAGTAAATCACCCTCCACCTCTCCTCGAACCTCTCGTTTGCACTCTAAGATATCGGTATCCAGATGAGAAGAGGAAGGATCAACTACTACTGCTCAACCTCATTATACTTCAGAGCATTTAAGCCCAGAGCCCCCTGAAGTTCAGTCTATCATCCAGAAACTTCAAGGCTTCTCGATTTCACCTCCTAGATCTGAAGTATCACAAGGCAGTCAGACTTCGTAATTCCCCTTACCTCATCACCTTACCAGACTTCAAAGCGAAAAACTCGGAATTGAACCACTTGAGTTGCCTTTACCCCAAAGGAAAAGGATTAAAAAGAACACTGAAGGTTCTGGTAGTGAAACCTTTTCTCCATCATCTTCCATCTCATCATCACCAAAGCGGAGTCAAACACCCACTTCACCATTACATATTATTGTTCACCAAGGGACTTCACCTCCAACATCACAATATTTTCAGTCTTCATTTCCACCTCCTCTCCAATCACCTGGAACACAACAGGAAATCGTTGGTACTCCCAAAATGGCTCAAACACCATGGAGAAGTCCTGGTGCAGTCACTATGCCTGCGCCTTTACATCTGTTACCCAATTATCCTGAAAAATGGTTACCAAAGTTCAATCCAAATGCTGGAACATTAGCTGAGGAACATATAAATAATTTCATGTTGTCAGTTAATCTGAAGGGAGTAACAGAAGAAGATGTTGTAGTTAGATTGTTCCCTTACACATTACAAGGATCAGCAGGGTCTTGGTATTTTTCCTTGCCCTCTGGATCCATCACCAGTTGGAATGTCTTTCAGGAATAGTTTCTTACCAAATACGGCGATGATAGATCTTTGGCTACACTCATCAACGACCTTTCCAATCTAAGGATCGAGTCAAGAGAACCAATTAAGGAGTTTAACTCCCGATTTAACAAACTCTTGAACAAAATCCCTACTGTTGATAAGCCCAGTGAACAAATTAGAAGCGAATGGTACATTACAGCCTTACCCTCAAATATAGCCATTTTTGTAGATAGGGCTTAAAAAACCTACATTGGCTGAAAACATTAAAGAATCCCTCGCTGTCGAAAAACGTGTAATCGCTTTGGAAAAGAAAGCTGCTCTAGAGGAATGCAAATCCAAAAAAGTGTCTTTCAAGGATGATTCAAAGAAGAAAATCACCAAGGATCCATACGACATGGAGGGCCTTCAAAAAGTCCTCAAAACCATGTCAAATGAAATGGTTGAGATTAAAAAGCAAGTAGCAGAGTCCTCAACAAAGAAACCTTATAGGAATTTTAAGAAGCCTGAGTCCAAGCCTCCAAATGTTATATCCTATGCAGATTCAGATACTGAGGAAGAAGAAGAAGAAGAAACAATTATACCATTCGATGAATTAGAAGAAGAGGAAGTTGTTGAATGCCATGGAATGTGGGACTTTATACTGCCTAACTCCGATACTGAAGCCGAACAAGAAGCCTTTCCTGTGACTACCAGGAGTAAAAGTACTCCTGAACCTGTTCAGGCCAATTCAAAGAAAAGGAGTGCAGGTACAAATACTACAAAGGAAAAGGTACCCACAAGGAAGCCAGCCGCGCCAGTATCTCAAAATCAACCGTCCTCCTCCAATATACCTACATCATCTAAGACGTTGGTAGTATCCGATTTAATGGACTATAATATTGTTGATGATATGAAAAATACTAAGGCATACATCACCATGTTTGAACTCAGTAAATTAAAACATCAACAAAAATTACTTCTCAAAGAACTCAATGCAGTTCCTTCTTCGCCTCTTCCCCGTACTAAAGATGCAAGCGATTCAGGACAACCACCTTCTAGTAGAGTTGAGGCAACTGATACAATTTTAATTGGAGATAGATGAAATTCCTATACTCCTCCTTTCCTCTTAACGTATGAAATTTATAATCGAAATCTGCATAATTGCTTGATTGACTCTGGGGCATCATCCAATATAATGCCAGCTTCAGTTTGTTCAAAACTGAACATAGAACCTCAGAAATCTTCAATTCAAATTGTGCAGTTAGATAGAACTAAAGTTCAGGTTTTAGGGGAAATAAACTCTGTTACAATCAGATTATCGGCCGATCCACGATGGTTCAAAGGATTGATATCTTAATCGTCGATATACCTGAGTTTTATGGTTTAATTTTAAGCAGGGATTGGTCAGAAAAGCTCCATGGGTATATTTCTACCGATTGGTCCCACATGTGGCTTCCCTATAAAGGTAAGCCGAATCAAATAAAAATCGATCGGGAGAAACACATGACCCACATTGTTACAAAGTTCGAACAAGAAAATCAACTAGTTTCATTCAACAACAATATCTTAGGAAACTATTCTTCTGAATCATTCTTTGGCAATTATATTGCCCAGCCATCTCCGTTCTCGGTAAACACTTTCACATCACAAATCGAAACTTTTTCACAAACTGATAGTTCTAGATGTGTTAATGTTACTGAGAATTTTGTAAATAAGAATTTAGATAATACATTATTTTGGTCTTTATATTTCGATGGGTCCAAGTCTAGTGAGGGCGCAGGAGCAGGATGTATTTTGGTTAGTCCACAGGGAGAAAAAACAATGTTGTCCTGCAGGCTAGAGTTTGAATGCACGAATAATACAGCTGAGTATGAAGCCTTAGTCCAAGGACTATATAAAGCGATTGGCCTCGAGGTCCAATATTTGAAAGTGTTTGGAGATTCTGAGATCATTGTTAAGCAAGTAAGGAATACAATTCATTGTCTTTCAAACCATCTCAAACATTATCAGTCGCTGGTACAGGAACTCACCTCCCACTTTTTGGCATTCAATATTTCTTCCATTCCCAGGTCTCAAAATTCAGCAGCCGACCTGCTAGCCAATGTCGCTTCCAAGCTCCTACCTTCCGAAGACTATAGCCCAGATAGATTTTCAGTAGAATTGCTTTTTAGGCCATCAATTCCTGACAATGTCACTAATTGGAGAGTATTCAACCATGATGAAGATATTTTACAGTTTTTAACCTCCGAAAAATCCTATGATGATCAAATCATTGAGGAAAACGAGCACGATATTCAAATGTGAGGTAAACATGAGGAAAATTCAATCCCAAAGCCTATGGTGAAGCTTGAGGATCTTTACGATATTAAAGACAGGTTTAAACCTGTAACCAATACAAAACTCCAAAGTTCTACCTTAAGGTTTGAATTGATAAACCTTGGCACTGAGAAAACTCCTCAAAACATTAACTTAGGATTAGGACTTTCCGTGGAAGAAAAGGAAGCATTCATTAGACTGTTATGGAAAAATAAACATGTTTTTGCTTGGAAATATGACCAAATAAAGACATATGATACATCCATTATCCAGCATACCATTCCAATGCTTCCCGAACAGAAACCAGTTCAACAAAAGTTCAAGAAAATACACCCAAACTTAGAGAGTCAAATAAAATCGGAACTCAATAAACTCTTGAAAGCAAAGATTATTTTTCCCGTTCGGCACTCAAACTGGGTCTCCAATATGGTGCCAGTCAGAAAGAAAAATGGCGACATCAGGATTTGTATCGATTTCAGAAATTTGAATAAAGCGAGCTTAAAAGATAATTTCCCATTACCTACTATGGAGCAGATACTCCAATCAGTGGCAGGCTCTGAGTTAATGTCCTTTTTGGACGGTTTTTCAAGATATAACCAAATTTTGGTCCATCCTGATGACCGACTCAAAACCACATTCATAACAAAATGGGGAACGTATGCATATTAGAAAATGCCTTTCGGACTTATTAATGCAGGAGCCACGTTCCAAAGAGCGGTGGATATAGCTTTTAAGGGGTTAATTAACAAAACAGTAGTCGTATACTTAGACAATATTACTGTATTTTCTAGGGAGAGATCCAATCATTTGCATGATTTAAATCAAATCTTTCAACGCTGCAAGAGATATGGTATTTCACTTAACCCTAAAAAATCCTTCTTCGCTCTTGATCAAGGAAAGCTCTTAGGCTTTATTGTTTCTAAAGATGGCATTTATATTGATCCGGACAGGATCAAAGAAATATCTGAAATCCCTTTTCCTCATAATAAAAAATCCATGCAGTCATTTTTAGGCCAAATCAATTTTGTTAAGGGATTCGTTCCAGACTTTTCTCAAATCATTTTGCCACTTCAAACTATGATTAAGAAAAATTCAGTCTTTAGATGGGGATCGGCAGAAAAGGAAGCGTTTGATTTGATCAAACAATCAATAATCAATGCCCCCGCTTTAAATACTCCTAATTTTTCCAATCATTTCACATTGTATACTATCGCATCTGATTCATCTTATGCAGCAGTACTCACACAGATCAACAATCACAATTTGGAAGCACCCATTTCATTCTATAGTTCAAATCTTCAGGGTGCTGAATTGAATTACTCCGAAGTAGAAAAACAAGCCTTTGTTGTATATAAAGCTGTCAAACATTACAGACCCTTCCTTTTAAAAGCCCATCCAAAAATTATAGTTCCTTTCCCTTCAATAAGGCAGCTATTAATCCAAAGGGAATTGGGTGAAAAAAGGGCAAATTGGGTTACAACACTTCAAGAATACGACTTATAAATTAAACCAGCAAAGATTGTTAGAGGCCAAGGTTTTTGCAGGTTATTGGCAGGAGCATCTCATATTCAAGAATCAGGTGATACAGATCAAACCGAAGAGATCAACCAGATAAGTATCACCGACTCTGGATCACAATATGCTGACTTAATCTTTTATTTGAAAAATGGATATGCACCTCCCAACCTGTCTTACAAAAACAAAAGGGCCATTAGATTGAAGGCAAAAAATTTCACAATTATTGATGATGTGCTTTTTAGGAAAAACTATGATTCAATTTTATTAAGATGCCTAGAAAAACCTGAGGCACAAAAGGTTTTGTAGGAATTACATGATGGACCGGCAGGAGGACACTTTGGAGCTTATACAACAGCTCACAAAATCATCCATGCTGGATATTATTGGCCCACTCTGTTTAGAAATGCTCATGAATATGTAAGGAAATCCCAGAATTGTCAAACTTCTAGTGGAAGACAAAGAAAACCAGCCTTCCCTTTGCAACCAGTCAACATTGAACAACCATTTGAGCAATGGGGATTGGACATTATTGGAGAAATTACTCCACATTCTTCCAAACAGCATAAGTATATCCTTACCGCTGCTGATTATTTTACCAAGTGGGTTGAAGCAATTCCTTTAAAGACAACAAATTCTGAAGCAATTATTGAATTCATGGACCAATTCATCATTACCAGGTTTGGTGTCCCAAATGCTCTTGTTTTTGATAATGCATCTTACTTCTCAGGCAATGCTATGTTTGATTTCGCTATTAAAAGAGGATTTAAACTGAAATATTCTGCTAATTATTATCCCCGGGGTAATGGTTTAGCAGAATCTACAAATAAATATCTGATTAAAATCATTAAGCGAACTATCGAAGAGAATCATAAAAATTGGCACAAATCCTTAATATTTGCATTATGGACTGATAAGATAACGCAAAAGGCTTCCATAGGTTCTTCCCCATTTAATCTTGTGTATGGAAAAGAAGCAGTGCTTCCAACAAATCTTGTCCTTCCTTCTCTAGCCCTAGTTCAATTTATTGAAGAAAGCCCTTCTTCTTCTATACAACTTAGACATGACCAAATTCTAAAATTGGAAGAAGAAAGAGAAAAAACCAAGGTTATTCATGCGAAACATCAGCAAATCATCAAGTCATCCTTTGATTCAGTCTCATCTGGTTCAAAACAATTTCAAGTCGGTGATTTAGTTCTAAAATGGGACAAATCCCATGAAGATAAGGGAAAACACACCAAGTTTCAGAAGATGTGGCTCGAGCCATTTCAGATCTGTGAAAAGATAGGCCATTCGACCTTCATATTACAAGATTTATCAGTTTTGAGAGATTCTCTCCCTGTTAATGGCCTTATCTTAAAGAAATTCTTCAATTGAGGAGGTAACCCCTTCTCCTTTTAATAGAATTTTGTAGTTTGTAGGAGCATTAGAAAATAAAGTTGTGGGGTGTCATCCATTGACCTTTGTTGTACTTAAGAGTTGCTCAAAACAAGTAGTGTGATATTTTCTTTTAAAATAATAGAAGTCTTAAACAAAAGGGATAATTTCTAGGAAATTAGATATAATTGCATTCTGGAACACACTTCAATTTTTGTGAACGCCTCTCAAAGTTTAGAAATATTGTAAATCATTTTATGTTTTCAAATTGGTCTTAAGAAGGTTATCAATATCAAAATAGGGACCAATCCAATTTCAGCATCTTCAACTCTTACCTTGTCATCCATTTACTCTTAAGGAGAAAATTGTCCATCCCACTCACCAAAGCTTGTGATTACTTAGAGTGTAATTCTAAAATATTGGATATAAAGGATAAGAGGTCTTATTAGAAGCCTGCTTACCATGTTCATAGGGAAATAGTTTAAACCGACATTACCAATACTGCATACCAAAACAGGGTAATGGCTTTAATTATAAGACAAGGGGTCTCATCACGAGCCAGCTTGTTCGGTTAAATTACTACCAGTGAATGGCATTGTCACTCAGCTGGCTACTAAACCAGGACAATGGCTTTTTATCTTACAAAATAACAGAAAAGTAGAAAAGAAATGAAAAATGTGAAAAGCATGTTTTGAATTCATTCTGTTAATCATACTCTGAGATGAATGGGACAATGGACAATAACATGGTTAAAAGGTATCCCTGTCGAAACTATGAATGTTTGCTGGCAGCAGAGGCTCTCCCTATGACAAAGGAGTTAATTCTAAAAGGTGATTTGGAAAGGTTTTCTGTTTTATCATTAACAACCAATAAAAGGCCAATCTAAAATTTAGAATGTATCTAATTTTAAACAAGAGAGGGAATTAGCAAAGATAGTTTCATTTTATTTGGAATGCATATATACTTAGTTATATTAGAATTTTCCCCTTTGATGAAATCTCTATTTTGAAAAAGTTTAAGTATTTCCATACTTTTCAGAGATAACTGTTTCTTCCAACGAATCGCCAATTGTTGTGACCTACAACAACCCCCCATTTCACATCATTATTATTCTCAAAACTATAATGTGAAATGGGTCCCTTTTTAATTTTAATTGGTATCAACTTAGTGTTACTCAAAAGGGTCCGAAAACAAAATAAAAAACATTACTAAACCTTTTTGATAA
>APFE030154841.1:46920-70600 GCA_000404065.3 Pinus taeda | reverse complement strand
ATATATGATTAATCTTTTATCATTACGATAAAGCGATCGCACGATCGCATATCACAATGACAAAGGAGGCATAACTTAAAGACCCATTGGTTTTCTCCGACGTGACAACTCGCAATAGGCTATCGGATATCGGAAATAATAAGTTGGCACAAAAAAATTCCTTTTCGCTCTGATGCAATGCGATATCGCTATCGGTGATTAGGGATTTCAAGTGCAACCAATTTAACGATTTAAGATTTCCCCGACGCCTGATTGCGATAAGGCCAAAAGCGCGAATTTCAAAAAATCCTAAAGCAGAGTTATTACGATTAATTCGTATTAAAATCCTTATCTTCCGAATAGCCACTCATCTGCGCTCAACCGCCAAAACATCCACGGCACACTTAAATAAATCATTCGGCCAATAATCGATATGATGGGCATTTAAAGGATTGACAGGTCTTAATGGCCATTTAATGAAACAGTAAGCCTAAAAATATTTTCACAGATTGTATCCGAGGCCACCATAAGTTAATCATTCATCATGCATTGATCGATATATATCTCTTTCATATTCGATTTTGCGCTATCAATTTTCTGTATTACGTTCATTTTCACTCCTGTGCAGAATTCTTCCGAAGTAACGAATTCAAGCAGAATGGGGAAGAAGTCTAAGAAAACTGCAATCGCTTCCGCTTTGTCGGCCACAAGACAACCCATCGCTGATCCAGGAACTAAAAAGAAAGGATTGATATCGGATACTACATGTCTAGGACTCGGCAAAACTACTTGGCAAAGTACCTATAATTTGATTGAGGCCGAAGAACCAGAGAAGACAGTAGTACAAGCCTCAGCAGATAGCACTCGAAAATCTGATGCTACTCTAAAGGACTTAGCCAACTCTTTCCTTCATTGGATAGAAGCTCGAGAACAAATTCTCCCATATACGGATGTAGTGAGATGGGCAATTCAGGAAATCCCAATCACAGACAGAACCTTCAGTACCAGAGATGGGAGAATCTTTGGTTCATTTCAAGCTGATGATTTGAGGCAAATGTATCATTTGCCTGAACTAGAGAAGAAGTAAAACACGGCATTTCTAGAGAAATTCCGAGATGAGAACGAGACTGAATCTAAACCCATTCGGGAATGGAGGCAAAATCCAGCAAAACACAAGCATGAATCTTCGGGTAAGTACTCGGTTGATTCTATGTGCTCTCCTTATTGCTATGCTGGGATAATGATGTGTAGGTTGTGGGGGTTACATGATTCCACTAATTTTACTATAGAAATGGTTCCCTTGATGGAAGCGGCATGTAATGGTGAAATAATGGATTGGGCAACTATATTGTCTGATAAGCTAGCAACCACAGTTCTTGATTTTAGAACCAAATCCCGCGTTACTAAAAGGCTTATTCCCCCATTCTACTATAGTGCTTATATGCTAGACATCCTGTGTTTTAAATCTGAATTTCCTGTGCTCAGATGGAGGTGGACTTCGCAAGACCCCATGCCCATTCACATATACCATCAGAAATTGTGGAAAACTTACTACAAGCACCATTTATACCAAATCTGCAACGGCTTTATGTTGCCCATTCATCATTCTATCTTTAATAAGCCTGCCCCTAAGATTTCCTACCAAGCAGGGATTGATTTGACATCAATAGGAAGTTGGTTCGGGGAGGAAAAGTTTACTTATATCAAAAATTTTGGCAGTCAAGCCAAACCTCACGTTCTTCCTTTGTACATACCTGATAAACTGCTGGCCAGGGAGATAGCCTATCAGATTATCTCCGAAGGAGTTACGCAAACTCTTAAAAAAATAAGAAGAAGGTCTGGCCCTCTTTTCCCCTGGGATGTGGTATCTACACTCTACATGATTTCAAACATGTAGAGAAAGAATCTGAAAAAATAAAGGCATTAACTCTAGCAACTCTCCCTAGTAGGCGATTTGATCCACGCAAAGTCGCCTATAATGCACTTGAACAGGCCAAATTGACCAAGTTTGAGCATAAAGAAGATAAGTTTGATGACTTGCTTTCATCAGCCGAGTCAATGTACCAAGTTAAATCGCTGGCTATAATTGAATACAAAGATGAAGGATTAGTTGAATTCAACAGACTTAGAGAACAGAGGTTGCAAACTCTGCCTCTAGATCTGTTAGCGACAACCCCAACAACAGAATCAAGCGAGCCTGAGCAGCGACTTATTAAAGAACCTCATGTTACATCAAAGCAACAGGAAGAAGTGCATATGAAAAAACAAGAGGAGACCCAGGCGAAAGAGCAGGAACAGAGCAGTATTAATGTGAATCAAAATACTCAAATTGACCCGAAATTGCTCCAGGAATGGCAGCAATTCAATTCAATTATTGGTAATCTTGAGTGCTCAAAAGATGACGAGACATCAAAAGAGGTTAATACACAGGAGGCAACTTCAAAGCAGGTTTCAGGTGAAACCAACGACCTACCCAGTTCAAAAGAAGTAGAAATAATCCCAAAGGATCCTTCTGACCAGGTTATTTTGCAAATAGAAGAAATTCCTCCCTTAGACGTCTTCTATAGCCCAAGACATAAAGCTGTGGTGAAACGAAAGAGGAAGAGGAGAAGGACTGATCAACCTTCCCTATTCCCAGAACTAACAGTAACGGGCAATGTGCTCTGGAAAGAGGAATTTGACCCCTCTAATGATCTAACAAAACTATCACAATATGCTGGAGCCTATTCGGCGGCGAAAATAGACAAGGCATCAGAGGTGAGCAGTTTATTGAAAACAAAAGACCAGGAGATCTTTTCACTACAAGCGCAAATATCAGAAGCACAGCAAAAGGCGGAGCAGGCAGAACAACAATTGGTAATACAACAACAAATAAATAACCAATTGACTAAACAATTGCAGGAAGAGAAACAGAGGATTGATGGCAGCACAGTTCAAAAGCAGAAGGAGCTATTTGAGGCATTAGCGCAATTAAAAGCATCAAATGAACAAATGTTGAAGTCAAAAGATGAGCAGATTGCTCAACTATCAGCCCAGCTAGAGACAACAAAGAAACTTCCACAGATAGATGAATTCAAAGTAGAGGCATTACAGATAAACAAGGGATTGATAAATCAGATAAAGCTTTTATGTCAACAAATCACCCAGGCGGAACCATTATGCGATTTAACGACATCAATAAGTGAGAAATTGGAAAAAGCTAGAACAGACTTGGATCAAGCCGAAGAAACATTAACCAATTTTCTTGAATGGCAAGATACCGATCAGGGACAGGCGACTAATTTGCCAAGGATTTTAGAATCGCATAAAGAGATATTATTTACAAAATGGCAGCCTCAGTTAATGAAGGTAGAAAGAGCAATTTCAAGATGCAAATCAACCACTAGTAATTTGGTTGATTGGTTAATAATACTGTTTACTTGTCTAACATGATCTCTCAATGTACTCCAGGTAAATTGACAGTAGCTAAAACATTGGAGCAGTCATGTTATCGAGAACTAGAGAAAAATAGAAGATTAATCGCAACAATTAACAGTTTGACATGGGACGCCTATTGGTTCTTTTTAGTCAAACCGCACAGCCAGAGAGCCGCCCTCAAATGCCTTACAGATGCAATCGAGTATATCATTCCTGATATTCAGGATGCCACCTATGCCGCCCAACTCAATTCTCGCCTCAACAGACCACCCGAAGTGGAGCCAATGCTTGCGATAAGTCAACTTAGGTGTAAAGGCAAACAACCTGAAGCATGATTCATGACCGCCGACTGCCAGGTCGCTGTGAAGGAGATATTTAACATCAATTGATACCATTAAGTAGGATTTCAGTTTCATAGATATTTAGCTTAGTTTAGTATTTATAGACCCTTTCATGTATTTACAAAGGGTCGTAAATGTTTTTTATATGACTTAAACCCTGAAGTTGCACTATTGTACTTCAGGGATATTCTTTTATAAAACTGGACCAATCATTCTGATTTTGACAAAGAAGCTTTTATGCAAATGTGCACTACTGTCTTTGTTTGAAAGTATTTCTGCGTTGGAGGAAGAATTTCAAATAGCAATTGATATTGGGATTGATTAGCAGCTCATATGGTACTATTATCTATGTTTGAACTCATTCTTTTTATATGAATTGTCATTTGATCGCTCTTGCTATTATCGGATATATATATGTGTTTTAACATCATTCTTTATTCATTCCACTATTGGATGTTTACAGTGTGCTTTTCTTCTAATCATGTATGCATCGATGATATAAATGATAAGTGTAGCAATATTGTGTTAATCCATTTGTTTAACTATTTAAATGAACTAATCTTTGAATGAATAAATATCTATGTTTATTTGATAGAGTCATCTATATGCCTGTCGATAGACAAGGATCATCAAACGCTACATTTCCAAAGAATAACTTTTCCCGGGATCAGTATTAGTTCTTTTATTCTTGCTGATAGATTAAGTTATTCGCCTATCATTAGATTAGATAACCAATCGCTCATCCACCCATTTTATTCATTATTGGGAATCTGGTCCCATTATATCCAGTCGGAGCCACCATCCCAAACGGAAAAGGAGCTGTATTAAGGTCCGGACCGGGTGGTTATCCCCCAATGTTGATACAACGATTTTCGGGGCATCAACAACTCCTTATAGGACAGATGGCAAGGCACTTTACCTGTAGCAATATAATTAGCAATATCTGCATACCACAGAGTGTTAGCAGAAACTGCAAAAATATGCTCATCTGGAAAATCATCTTCAATTGGTGTTTCCTTACCATCACGTTCTATCTTAGATAAAAAATCTACAACCACATTGTCTTTCCCTGGTTTATCTACTATAGTGATATCAAATTCCTGTAGTAGCAACAACCATCTTGTAATGCAAGGAGGGGTAACAAGTTTATTCATTAAATGCCTGATGGCTGCATGATCGGTGTGCACAAAACTAGGATACCCGGTAATGTAGTGTCGGAACTTGTTGATGGCATAAACGATAGCAATAAATTCTCTCTCAGTCACTGTGTAGTTTAATTTAGCAAGAGCCAAATTTTTACTAACATAGTAGACTGCGTAAGGTACCTTATCCTCTTGCTATCCCAATATTGCACCAATTGCTGTCTGAGAAGCATCCGTATGAATGTGGAAAGGTAATGCCTAGTTAGGTCCTCTAACCAGCACAACCAATGAAACTGCATACCTGTGTGACCGTTTTAGGTGTTGGGAAGTTCAGAATTACCTGTATCTTTGCTAGATCCATCCTGATTCCTTCAACTGAGAGAAAATGTCCTAGAACGATTCCCTCTTCCATCATCATGTGACATTTTACTGTACTTAGAGAGACAGGCTCTTGTATACACCTTGTGAGAACTTTTTCTAGATTTTTTTATTCCCACCATGAATGAGTCCCCATATGGAGTAAAGTCATCCATATAGATCACAACACTATCATTTATCAAGTTAGAGAAGATTCCCAGAATTGCCCTCTAGAATGTTACTGGAGCATTACACATGCCAAAAGGAAGTACCCAGTATGAAAATGTCCCCCAGGAGCATGTGAACATTGTCTTATCCTAGTCCTCAGGAGCAATCTAGATCTGGTTATATCCACTAAACCCATCTAGAAAGATAAATACTTCTTACCAGCCAATGTGTCTAACACTTGATCAATAAACGGCAAGGGAAAGTGGTCTTTCTACGTCGCCTTATTCAGCTCTCGATAATCTATGCAAATATACCATTTGCCATTCTTTTTGGGTACCATTACCAATGGTGAGACCCATTGGCTATCTAAGATAGGGTAGATGAAACCTACATCCAGTAATTTCTGAAGTTCTTCTTCAATGCAAGGTTCATTCTTCTCTGAGGTTGTCTTATAGGATGACAATCTTCCTTGATGTATATGTGATGGGTGCATAAGTTGGTAGGGATTCCCTTCATATCTGCATAATCCCAGGCAAAGGCCTCTTTATGTCTCCACAAAACGTCTATAAGCTACTCCTTCTGAGATTCTAACAGGTTCCAATTCCACTTGCATACTTTCATGAGGTGCATCAGCAAGTGGTTCCTCTAATCTTCTATTGTTTCCATAGTTTCCTCAATCTCACAACGTAGGATAGATTCTAGGATCTGTTGGTTCGATTCTGAAATGGAACAAGGATCATCCATGAAGGAAGTGATTACATCATCTTCTGATTCCATTTTGAATTGTAGGGCCTGTCTGATAGTAAGGACGGGTCTTACTTCTTCATCTTCCATTTCATCGTCCACCGCAGATATAGCCTTCTTACCACCTGCTAGTTTTATAGGTGAATTCAGTTCTACAGGTGGATATAACACTAAATTCTTAGTGTTATGCCCATTAGAAATTATCATATTCCTTGAGCGGCACCCAATGTAAGCGTTTGCAGTGGCCATCCATGGCCTACCAAAAATTAGGGGATGACCACCCACTAAATATTATGTATGTAATACCAGGAAGTCTATGGGGTAATGCCATGAATCCACTGAAACTATCACATCTTCCAACTTTCCTATAGGTTTGACTGTAGATCGATCTGCTAATTCCAGTACTGTAGGTGTATGCTTTAAATTGCAAAGTCCTAACAGATGCATAGTTTCAGTGGTGATGACATTGATGGCGGCTCGCAGGTCTACCAACACATTTGGAATCTCTACCCCATTGATATGTATTGTCAATATCAGGTTCCCCGGATCTCCATATTTCACTGGCATTGATCTTCCCATCATAAAATCTGACAACTTTCCCATAACATGTATATTGAGGGGATCTTTAATTTTCTTAGCAGGTTTCTTTGAACAATATTCCCTAAGAGTTTTTGGATAGATTGACACATCCTTCATAGCTTTTAATAAGGGAATTTTAAAAAATAAGTTCTACAATTCTCCTAATAAATTAAATTCATATTGAGGACCTGGTTTAATCATGATTAATCTCTATGGGTAAGGTGGTTCAAATTGATGTTGCTTGAGAGGAGACATCTAGGTTCTATCGGTTTGCTTTGGCTCTTTACTGACCGGCTCTGCCTCCTTGCCTTCACTATCAAGTTGTTCAATGATAAATGGAGGAGGTTGGGCATTAACCGTCTGACCTGATTGCAGATTCATTTCATACAACTCTGTAGTGGAGATACTATATGAAGGCAGGTTAAGAACATTAGCTTGATGAGCTCCCTTACTGTTGGGGTTAGGGTTAGGCTGTATTGGGAGCTGAGGATGGGCAGGTTAGTTACTAGGAGGCACATTGGAGGGCAATTGAGGCTACTGCTGGGGCATCTGTTGTGGAATCTGCGGTGGCATCTGCTGAGCAAACTGACCAAGAGTGGATCCTCGCTAGGTTGGAGCCCATAAAGAGCTTGTACTGGCTTGGGGATTCCACTGCTGCCAAGGTGGGTACTGGTATTGCGGCCACATGGGAGGATAAGGCATGGTCTGAGGATTCATATTACAATTGTTAAAAGACTGAGATGGATCCAGGTACATACCTTGATTTCCCATCAGTGGTCGAGGCTACCATGGCTTCCTAGATCCCATGAGGTACAACTGCTCCGTGTCCTCCCCCGTTCCTTGAAATACTGCTTTTAAGGCTGGTAAGGAAGGGCATGAGCTTGTCGCATGATTGAGCTCATAGATCACACATTCCTCTATGGAATTCAGTGGGCATTCCCTCTTCGGGTGCCTCTTTCTACACTTCAGACAAAATACTGCCACAGCCCTGTCTAGATCTAGCTGCTTTTGTTTTACTTGCAAAGTGTCCATCTCTGCTAATAGGGTATTGAGGATATATGTTCTCAGGTTGTCTAGCAAATTTCTGATTTCTACTTTTGTAATGCCCCCACCAAATCCCTTTACTGAACGGATCCCCTGCTTGTTTCTCGCAAACCCCCTTGAGCACTAAATACATAATTTGCAAATATCTTCGAACTTCTCCTTGGAGATATCTCCCTTTCCCATAGTGTTCAATAGTTCCATCGAGTCTTCTTAAAGGGATCAAAGGAGGATAATCTTTAATATTTGCTTATCCAGGTCAAAATGACCTGACCTCTGTAAGGTGTAGTTTAACCACTCCACATAATCTTCCAAGCTTTCATCTTCTTTCTGTGTGAACTTGAAGAGTTCCTCCTTAATGTTCTGGGATTTACAGTAATCCTGATATTTCGCCAAGAAAGTCATATGCATATCCTCCCATGTATAAATGGATTTTCCTCCAAGTCCCATGAACCATCTCAGAGTCGTCACTTTTATAGTGGAAGGGAAAATCTTCAGCTTCTAGGCATCTGTTGTATAGTCATACCCCCGACATACTATATCAAACTCGAATAGAAATGTGTCGGGGTCTTCTGAGATAAGCCCATGGAAGGTTGGTAAAGTTGCCAATGATATAGGCTTTGTAGGCACATCGGTTCCCAGATCTCCAATAGGGAAATAGATGGTGGAGTTTGTAGGAGCCATGAATATTTTCCAATAATCACTGGGGATTTCAACAGGCTCTGCAGAGGGTGAGTGAGGATTCTTTTCTACCAGGATTCGAGCTACTTTGGTAGCACTTCCCTGGTCTCTTGGTGATGTAAATATCTCCTCATCTCTTTCTCCTATGGCCTGATGGCTTGATCCTTTGGTTGCAACTCCCTTTCCTTTACTAGAACAGTCTGATACTACCGATGCACTGCTTGCAACTTCCTCCTTTGCTAACACCAGCACAAGATTCTCTAGATCAGGTCCACTGCTAGATGTTTCCTCCACGGTCAGAGGAACCTGCTGTGTTGAGTCACCACAGAATGCTGTAGCCGATATTGGTTGTTCCACTGATTGTCCTTCTGACTTCACCCTTCTTGCTCCTGGTCTCACAGCTACGCGAGAGGATGCTTCGAATTCAAACTTCGCTATGATCTCTTGCATATTAGTTTTTCTTCCTAGGTCTAGTCTTCCCCTCCTTGGGGCTCTCCCTCTGCCCCTTTTATTTGGTTATTTGTTCATACAAAAGTTGGATTGATGGAGGGTCTTGGTATGAACCTACAATTCTTCAACCCTGGAGTAAGGTGTCAAAAAGACTATTCCTTCCCCAAGATGAAAGAACTCACAAAAAGAAAGGTAGCTATAGCAAAAAATTTAGGGTTTCAAGCCTAGAACAGGGCGTTAAAAGACTCCTCCCTCCCTAGGGACAAGAACCAAAAACAATAAAAAACCATTCGAAGCCCTAAGATTCCCAAATTTGAAGGAGGGTGTAAAAAAATTGTCCCTCCCTAAGGTAAAAGCTAGGGATTTCCCAAGAAAACACACACAGGTTAAACTAATAATAATATTAATAATAATAAATAAAAATTCTAGCTCAAGGCCTAGAGCAGGGCATCAAAAGACCCCTCCCTCCCAAGGACAAGAGAATGGCCCAAAATAATCAGAAAAACAAAAATAAACAAAAAAAAGAGTACCTATGCTCAGGACCTGAAGTAGAGTGAGAAAACTCTTTCTCTCCTCAGGATGATAGATTGAACCTCTGGTCGGTATGGATCATTGTTTGCACCTTGTTAGCCTCCACGACAATGGTGCCAAAATGTTGGTGTCGAGGTAGGGGTGATTATCCACCTTGTTCTGACATTAATTTTATCAATCCGGGTGCGTATCCTTTCAAGGCAACGTGCAAGGTATATGCAGGGGCAGACGCGTAATCCTTTCCAACCAAGGGCTTGTGGTTTAAGATTCAAAACATGATTGTAAGATTAACAAATTATAGAACTGCAGAAATAATCATATACAGTAAAGAACTGTAATATTAAAAATAAATTGATAAATCACACACACACACAAAGACGCAGCACCTGATCAGAAGAGCGGGCCCAGCTCTCTGATCAGGGTTGTGTTAGCCACGAAAAGAACTATAACAACGAAATGGATGATCTTTTATTACTCGGTAACAAATGTTTACAACAGTGATGGGTGAACACCCATTCATAGGAACAACTAGAAATTTATACATAGTGAGGGAGATTAATAGATCTCCCGGAAACATTGTAATTGCAGATACAAAGATATACATCAGTTGGAATGGTATCAACATCAGATGTCTGAGATAGTAAGAAGGCCTATGAATAGTTCAGGGAGCCTATTCCCTGAGCTGCGCAACCTCCTTCTGGTTGGTCGTTGCCAGATCTATTACAATATGCTGAAGTGAGGGTTCCTATTCTCATGCTGTGAGCAAACACATAATTTAGTATCGCAAATAGATAGACTCCGTGCATTTTTCTTCATTAATTAAAATATACCAATTAGACAAGTAATGGGGAATTTACCTTGTAAGTTTAACATGATATCATAGGTAAATGAGTGCAGAAAGGTCAAAAAGGATAGTGGAAATGGTCAGAAAGATGGCCTGACTTGGTACCCAACAGATAGGACATGAGGGGAAGCAATGCTTCCAAATACTCTGACATAAGTGAAAAACTCTTTCCCGAACCATATTCCGACAAGGAGAATATCAACTTCCGCTTTGGGGGAAAATATTGTGGCGTCCTTATTATATAACATTCTGTGAAGAGGTAACATAACTCCATGACAAATTTTGTAAAAATACAGGATAAACTTGGAATACCACAATTCCTTCTGGTAAATGTGAAAGGGCAAGGGATTCTCTATAGTCCACTTCCAACCCATTAAAGGAAATCTGGAAACATAACAGATTGCATCTATAACATAAGCAACTAAAAAGAAAGGAGGATAAATTCTCTGAGAGGGAGTTCTTTTAGACCAGTAGTTCCAAATAGCTGAGGTTAAATTATCAGATAATATATGGGCCCAATCCATAATAGTGGCGTTAGTGGCCGCATCTAATAGGGGTAGCCACTCGGATGAAAACTTTTTGATGTCAATCCTTCCAAATAGCCTACATAGCATAGCAACAGTAAAACAATATGGGGAGGAGAGGGAACCAGTACTGTACATACCACGTTTGTCCTTTTTCAATGGCTCTTCCCTTGCTGACTAGTTCTTGGTGCACTCTGCCAAATCATCGTTTTCTTTAGTGAACTTCTCCACAAACTGTTTTTTGTAGCTTGCATGTGGCTCCGGTAAATGATACATAAGCGTTAAATCCTGTGGGGTGAATGACCCAATGAGCTCTTGGCTCTGAGACTTAAATTGTCTGTCTGTTATATCAGCACTGTCCAATACCCACTTGACCATGTCTGTATATGGAAGTATCTTAGGCCTTACCACTATTCAGTGCAAGAATGAACATGCAAGTTCAGTAATTGATGCTTCAGATGACCCGTGTAAGTCTGCTATTGCTTTAACTTCCATAACTCTGGGGTTTTCTTCTTCAAGGAAAATGTACATGCCTTCCCAAGTGGATATGCCATCATCTCTGGTACATGTGGTATTTGTGAAAAAGGGCATCATCTCTTTGTCCTCAGCAACCGGAGCTTTTCCCTTCTTTCCCATTATGTTCTGCACACCGTTGTGTATATTATTCTACTTGCCGCTCCTGCAAGTTTACAAGTAAGGAAAGAATAATGGTAAGAGATAAGGTGACGGGAAAGCTCTTAATTCTGAAATCATATCAAATATATCACCCTACGTGAAACAACCTTTCGATCAGATCTAAATCTTATCTCATAAATGACCATCAATAAACCACTAAGTTGATGTTAATATCCATAACTCGGTATCGAATTACGAGAAATATTTCATTGAAGAATGAGCCTTGTCGATCTGCGACAAAGCGATTTTGCGATTTGCTTTGCAATATCGCAAACCGCAACATCATAGATCGCGATATCACTAATCCTTTTTGGTAACAATCATTTATTTCCTGATGCGACTACGAGATGCGATTTGCGAGATGCTTTATTGCATATCGCAGGATCGAGATGGTTTATATTAAGTGGTACTTGCGGCATATGAAATTTGTGATGTGCGATGAATCTTTAAGGCACATGATCTCGCATATTGTGTTTTCGCAATTTCGAAAGTTTTCTTATATAATGTCGTCCATTACCTTTTGCGATGCAATGTTTTATTGTTGAGAGAACGATTTTTATTTGAAACTTATCATAAAGCTTAAGTTTTTTGCGTTTTGCGAATGTTTTCCTAAGTTTATGATAATGTGTTTTATTCAAAGGGAAATATAAGTGCTCGTTTATTTTTTGTTTTTTAGAAGGGTCTCCATTTATTTTGTTTAATTACTAATACTAAATAAAAAAAGGGGGTTGTTGCTCACCACAACAATTGGCAATTCACTAGGAAGAACTAGTTATCTCTGATTATCTTCTGAATTTTCTAAAACTTCCAAAATAGAAAAGTTTTTTGGAAAATCAAACTTTATTATAGAAATATAAAGCACATAATGTTTTTAGCCATTAATGGTAGTTTGTTTCTTCCGTGCTAATTTTGATCATTTTCTTCCCAAAGCTAGTCATTGTACTTACATCAGCCACTACTTAGTTTATAAATATAAAAACAAAGACTTCTTTGTAGATCAGTTTTAAGTGTGTTCATTTTCCGTAGGAAGATCCTCTGCTGTGATTAGGTGTTCATAGCCTCAACAAGGTTACTTGTTACCCAGCAATGATCCTGTATCCTACTTTGAGAAAAATATAATTTTCAAAGATAAATCCATATCCGCACTTATTGACTTTTTTTTCTTTTAATTCTTAAAGAACAATGTCTTGGTTTGGTAGCCAAATTATGATAGTGCCATTCACTTGATTTATAACTTTGTTGAACAAACTGGCTCATGATGAGACCCCTTGTCTTTTGATTGCAACAGTCTTGAGTCATTCCCCTGTTATGGTATGCAATTTTGGCAATGTGAGCCAGTTATAATATCCATGATCATGATAGGTCGGCTCGTGATGAGACCTCCTATTCTTTAAGTCTATAGTGTATCATTAGATTACTCCTTGAAACTTGTAATTATCTAGGCGGGGAGGAAGTCATTGGTTCTTTAAGAATATCTCTGGACAACAATTATAGAGTTTTTGAAGACAACTTTTCTATAGAGAACCTTCGTTTTGTTATTGATTCTTTTCATGACTGATATAAAACAAATTCCCACTAAAGGTTGTTTTTTATCAAAATTTATAAGGCTGAAACTGGTAAAATTTTCAGGCTTGTAGCATTTGACTATATCTTTCAACAATAATGATCGATTTTCCAAATCAGTTATATTTTTACAAGTGAAAAACAATTTTTTTAAAAGAAACAGTAATCTTTTTCCTGAATTCCATAGGTAACCATTTACAACCTGTTTTATTATCAAAATAAAGCTATAAACAATAATTTACAAAAATAGAAGAGGTCATCTTCTATGGAAAGTATTTTTTAAGTATTTGCCCATTAATAGGTAAATATTCTCTTTTCCCTGCTAAATCTTGCAACATGAAAGTCAATGGACCTATAATTTCAACAATTTGGAATGGTTTGAGCCACATTCGTTGGAATTTAGAATGTTTTCATTTTTCTTCGTGAGCCTTATCCCATTTCAATATTAAATCTCCAATTTGAAAATCCTTCCTAGATACCATGTTTGAATCAGGAAGGCTTTACTAATGCTTGACGATGAGTATGTGTGATTTTAGCATGTTCTCATTGCTCTTCTAGCTTAAGGATCTGTAGTTGTCTTAGTTGTAAAGATGAAGTTGGTGTTTCGTCAATAAATTGAACTAAGTCCAAAGAAGGAATTGCTAGATGAGTTGGGAAAACTACTTCTTTCCCATAAACTAAATTAAAGGGAGAAGTTCCAATGGAAGCCTTTTGAGTTATTTGGTCTGCCCAAAGAGCATACATCAAAGATTTGTGCTAATTTTTATGATTCTGATTAAGTTTTTATTCATTGATTCAGCCAATCCGTTTCCTTGTGGGTAATAATTGGTAGAATACTTAAGCTTAAAACCTCTTTTAAGTGCAAATTCAGTCATAGCATTGACAAAAAGATATGATGCATTGTCAAACATTAAAGTAGAGGGTAAACCAAACCTGATAATTATGAAGTGATCTATGAACTCAATGATATGTTCAGCATTAGCTGTCTTGAGAGGAACTACTTCTACCCATTTAGTAAAATAAACTGTAGCTGTAAGGATATACCTATGCTGTTTAGAAGAGTGAGGAACGATCTCACCTATTATATCCAATCGCCATTGATCAAAGGGTTGATCGATATTGACTAGTTGAAAAGGCAACGATGGTTTCTTCTGTCTTCGGCAGTAGTTTGACAAACTTGACATTTCCTTACATAGCTATGCGCATCTTTAAATAGTGTAGGCCAATAGTATCCTACGCGCACAATTTTATGTGCTATAGCATCTCCCGCATAATTTCCACCTACTGTTCCATCATGGAGTTCCTGCAACACATTTTTAGCTTCAGATTTCTCAAGACATCATAGAAGAATAGAATCATATTTCATCCTAAAAAACACATCGTTTACGAGTTGATACTGCTTAGCCTTCAATCTTAGGGCTCTTTTCTTTGTATAATTTCAATTTGAAGGAGCATATCTGTTTTTTAGATAAAATATGATATCAGCATATCTCGATTCAATATCATTTAGGCTTACCTCATACATTTGTACCTCTTGATTTGGAGATGGTATTTCAGAAATAACCGATGCTCCAGCCAACATCTTGCAAAAGCCTTGACCTTTTACAATATTTGCTGGCCTGATCTCAAAGTCATATTCTTGTAGGGCAGTGACCCAATTTGCTCTTTTTTGTCCCACATCTTTCTGTACTAATAAATTTCTTACCGCTAGAAATGGTACTATGATCTTTGTATGGGTTTTAAGAAGAAAGGTTCTAAAATGTTTGATTGCTTTGAAAATAGCATAAACTTGTTTCCCAAGGTCAGAATAATTTAATTCAGCCCCTTGCAAATTTGAACTAAAGAAGGCAATTGGGGCTTCCGCTTTGTCTTGATTGGCTTGAGTGATTATTGCAGCATATGACTTCTCAGAGGCAAATGTATAGAAAATAAAAGGATCAGAAAAATTTGGAGTTGCTAGGGATGGGGCATTAACAATCGCTTGCTTAATCAACTTGAACACTTCATACTCTGCTTAGCCCCATTTGAAGAGTGAATTCTTCTTGATCATTGCTTGTAATGGTGACACAATCCTTGAGAAGTCTGGAACAAATGCTTTAACAAAATTAATCTGGCCAAGGAAGGATTGCATGGCTTTCATATTATGTGGTAAGGATATTTCGGAAATCTCCTTAATTCTATAGGGATCAATATGGATTCCAGATTTTGACACTATGAATCCAAGAAGTTTTCCTTCACTTAATGCAAAAAGGACTTTTTTGGATTAAGTGAAATCCCATACCTTTGACAACGTTGGAAGATCTATTTTAAGTCTCTGAGGTGATTACCACGTTTTTTAGAATATACTGTTATGTCATCCAAGTAAATCACCACTGATTTGTTTACTAATCCCTTAAATGTGATATCCATGGCCCTTTGAAATGTGGCGCCAACATTAATCAGACCAAAAGGCATCTTTTGATATGCATAAGTACCCCATTTGGTTCTGAACGTGGTTTTTAGATGATCGTCAGGATGGACCAAAACTTGGTTGTAGCTGGAGAAACCATCTAAAAAGGACATTAATTCTGATCCTGCAACTGCTTGCAATATTTGTTCCATAGGAGGAAGGGGAAAATTATCCTTTTGGTAGGGTTTGTTAAGATTTTGAAAGTCAATACAAATTCTAATGTCTCAATTTGGAAACCCATCTAGAATGTCGAATGGGAAAAATAATTTTGGATTTCAATAATTTATTGAGCTCAGATTTAATTTGACTTTCCAGATTAGGTTGGATCTTCCTCAACTTTTGCTCAACAGGTTTTTCATCAGCTATCATTTAGCTAGTATGCTAAATAATTGAAGTGTCGTAAGTCTTAAGGTCATCATAATTCTAGGCAAAGACACTTTTATACTGTTTTAGGAGCTGAACAAAGGCTAATTTTTCTTCTGGGGCTAGGCCAAAACCTAGGTTGATATTTTGTGGCTTGGTATCCATTCCTAGATTTACTAATTCATAGTTTAGAGTTGAACTCTGAAATTTTGAATTGGTAGACCTTTTCAATCGGTCTTTCAAATCATATAGGTCTTCCAACTTGACTACAGATTTTGGTATGGCATTATTAGTGCTCTCTTGTTGTAACTGCTTGTCATGTTGGTCCTCATCAATTATCTAATTAGTGTAAGATCCTTCTAATGTTAGGAAACTTAGAATATCAGGGTCATCGTTAAAAATTCTCCAGTTGGTACCATTATCAGGGATGGAGGGCCTAAAGATCAATTTGATTGAGAATCTGTCTGGGCTAAAGTCTTCTAAGGGAATGAGCTTGGAAGCTACATTAGCCAAGAGGTCAGCACTAGCATTTTGGAGTTTGGTAATAGATGAAATATTGAATGCTATAAAATGTTCAGTTAGATCTTGCACTAAAGATTGATAATGCATTAAATGACCTAATAGATAATGTACAATATTTCGTACCTATTTAATAACAATCTCAGAGTCTCCAAAGACTTGTAGATACTTGATATCTAGTCCAATTGCCTTGTACAACCCTTAGACTAGAGCTTCGTATTCTGTAGTGTTGTTTGTGCAATCAAACTCGAGTCTACATGTTAGCGTGGTTTTATTCCCTTCTGGACTAAATAATACACGTATTGCTCCTGCTCCATCATTAGACTTGGATCCGTCAAAAAATAATTTCCAAAATAAAGAGTTAGTTATAGGACTATCTACAAAATTAACGCATTTAGAACTATCTGTTTCAGAAAAGTTTTCTACTTGAGACAAAACAGAATGTTATAAATAAGGTGAAGTATGAGCATTAAAATTTCCTAAGAAAGAGTTGCCAATTATATTGTCGTTGTATGCTACAGACTCATTTTCTCCTTCCAATTCCGTCACTATCTATTTTTGGTGTCTTTCTCACTCAACCTTTATTTAATTTGGTTTACCATTGTAAGGGAGCCACATGTGTGACCAGTGCGTCGCAAAGTACCCATGAAGCTTTTCAGACCAATCCCTACTAAGAATTAAACCATAAAATTCGGTCTGCAACTAGAATATCAATGACTTGACATACCTTTGGATTAGATGAAAACCTTATGGTAACTTGATTTAGTTCACCAATTACTTCAACCTATGATCAGTCCAGCTGAACTATGCATACTGCGGATTTTTGAGGTTGGACGTTTAACTTTGCACGCATTGTTTTAGGCAGAATATTAGATGAAGCTCTTGAATCTACCAAACAATTATGTAAGTTTTTATTGAAATTTCGTAAGTAAGAAGGAATGGGGGAGTATGGGATTTTGACCTACCTCCAATTAAAGCAATATCATTTGGGTCAACTTTATTTGTCATATTAGTTGGAGGTCTTCCCATCTCATGCGAAGCTTGCGAGATTACAACGGAAGGAAGAGGTGCAATGGGTATTGCATGTAACTCTTTCAAAAGTAGCTTCTGTTGTTATTTCAATTTAATTAGTTTGTGAAAAGTAATGTTAGCCCTAGTCTTCTTCATGTCTTCAATGATATTATACTCCATTTCATCAGAAACAATCAGTGTTTTAGATGGAGTTAATGAATTCGATTAGACTGGGCTTGTTTGAGTCGCTTTTGGTGATGATTTCTTACTTGCGACTTTATCCTTAGATGTCGAGCTTGTGCTCTTCTGTTTAGAACTAGGTTGTGGAGGATTGAGTTGATTTCTAATTCTGGTACTGACTGGTGATGTCCCTTGATCCTCTTTGTCTGGAATAATGAAGTCCCACATCCCTTGTAACTCTACAACTTCGTCTTCATCAATAGGTTCTTCACTAGAAACTTCCTCTTCCTCTCCTTTAGATTCTGCATTAGTTATAACATTGGGAGGCTTTGAATCAGTTGAAGGATTTTTTCTATAAGGTTTGTAGGATTTCTTAGAAGAAGTCTCTGCTACTTGTATTTTAATGTCAACCATTTCGTTAGACATGGTTTTTAGGAATTTCTATAATCTTTCTAAATCAAATGGGTCTTTTGATTTCTTTTTCTTAAGATCATCTCTAAAAGTAACCTTCTTATATTTTCTTTCATCGACAACATTTTTCTTTTCTAAAGCTAATATATGTTTTTCTACTGCTATCGCTTCCTTCATGTTTTCGGCCAATGTTGTCTTCGCAGCCCTATCAACAAATATTGTTATGTTTGATGGTAAAGTGGATATGTACAATTCACTTCGAACTTCTTCGCTAGGCTTGGAAGCGGTTGGAATTTTATTCAAAAGCTTGTTGAAACGCGAGTTAAAATATTTGGTAGGTTCTCTTGACTCAGTATTTAGATTCGATAGATCATTGATCAGTGTCACCATAGATCTATCATCGCCGAACTTAATCAAGAATTTCTCTTGGAAAATTTCCCGGCTAGTAATGGACCTTGATGGTAATGAAAAATATCAAGATCCGGCTGTTGCTTGTAAAGTATAAGGAAAAAGTCTAATAACAACGTCTTCATTTGTAATTCCATTTAAATTTATGGATAACATAAAGTTGTTTATGTGTTCTTCTACTAGCATGCTTGCTTCAGGATTAAACTTGGGCAACCATTTTTCAGGATGGGCCGATAATTGACTCAAGGGCGTAGGCATTGAGACTGCCCCTGGATTATTCCATGGGTTTTGAGCAATCATTGAACTAATAATAGAGGAAAGTGCCGAATAAGTTCCTTATGGTAGGGATGAGGATGTTAGAGTTCCAGTACTCTGATGGGCAACACCTTGAAGTGGAGGGGTGGATGGTTGACTTTGAAATGGAGAACTTGAAATGGATGTTGATGATGAAAGAGTCTCACTATCAGACCTTTGAGGTGACTTCCTTGCTCTTTTCCTTTTAGGTAGAGGTAATTCAGTTGGTTCGATACCAAACTTTTCACTCTATAATCTAGTAAGAGGATGAGAAGGATTGTATTGTGAAGTCACATTACCTTGAGATATTTTAGACTTTTGCGGTGATATGGAAAATCCTTGAAGTTTATGAATCAAAGAATCAAGTTCAGAAGGTTCAATAGTAGATTTCTTTGAAATGTTTGGGTTTGTGGCACTGGTTGTTGTTTTCTAAACTTCTGGCTTAAGATTTAAAGATTCAAAATGCGATGGAGAAATCGGGGGAGATGTTGAGGGCGATTTACTCTTAGAATGGCATTTAGATTTAGATTTACTAGCCATTCACAGTTCAAGCCCTCCTTCTAACACCAAATATGTTGAAGCCCCGAAAATTGGGTCTACAACGAGGGGGAGACCCACCCAGTCCGGACCTTGAAAGCAGCTCCTTTTCTATTTGGGATGGTGGGTCCGACTGGGGATAATGGGACCAATTTCCCAATTCATTTGGGATGATAAGAATTGATGTTTCCTTTCTAAAAAATTCTAAATAAAATGCTTTTAATCTAAATCTAATCTAAAACATGCAAATTTTTTTAATGAACGGAAATATCTAATTCTAAAACTAACCCGGGATTTAAATTTTTTATTTATGCGATCTAAAATAATTTCTAACAATAATTGGTAATAAAGATCATTCAATCGCTACAAGAAAAGAATTCGTTAAAAATGAATTGTTTCGTATAAGAAATAAGCTGAAACAATTGTGAGAAGCATACCGCATAATAAGTCATTCATACATTAAAGCATAAATAGAGTAGTCACCACCGTACAAAAGTGCGAAATGATAACTCGAACATTCAAGCCTTCATATATAAATAACTAAACATAAAATATTACTTTGACACATAAGCATAAATCATTAAGAGATAAAAGTACCATTGAGAACAAGTTTTACTCATGAGCTTCAGCAATATAGATTTATCTCTTCCTAATTCAATATCTACTAGAGTACAGAAATGCATCTCAATGGTAGACATTAAACACAGATATCAATAAATATCGTTCCATTCATTCATCAAAACCTCCTCCGAGGGTGCAGAAGTGCATATTCTGAGGAAACGTTTTTGACAAATTTCAGGACCCCTCTCCAAATGCATGAGAGTGGTTAAAATACTACTAACTAAATACTAAAAATAGTTTATTACAAAAATATAGGAGGAGGTTTAAATGACCGTCCTCATCTAAGGCAAAAATAAATCAAAAATAAAACTAAAACTATATTTGGAAATTAACTATCTATGTATCTGTTCACTGAGATTGCAAGCATTTAGCATCAGCTTGAGGAGTGTTGGTTGGCCGACCTCCGATTTTAGTTGTCCTGCAAAAATATAATCGGCAAGTGTTGGTGCTATCTTCTCGGCAGAATTTGTAAGGCAATTGAGAGTCATGCATTGACTGTGTGGTTTAACCAAGTACTGCCAGTAAGTGTCCCAATTCAACTTGGTTAACTTCTTGATGGACTCTGCCTTTTCCTCAACCTTATGTTTCCAGCTTGTCTGCAGTTGTTGTGTCCTTGGGACAAATCCCGGAGTGGTTTCTGATATCACGTTTGCTCTATGCTGATTTTCATTGACGCAGCCAATGACATTGTTCACCGATGTCGCTGCTTCTTCCTCTTCCTGTTCTACCTTTTTAATCTATGCATCCCACTTATGGAACAACATTTCTTTGTGGCCTTCATTGATTTTGAGCAAGCCTTCTCTCTTTCCTTCCTCTAATTCCTGCCGAATAAAATAATCAAAAATTCTTTTATCAATTAAATCATAATCAAGTCACAAATCCACGACTTGACTTGTAATTTTATTTCTCATCTCACAATGGTAACTCCATTACGATATTCTCTGGCATAGTGCCTCTTACTGTTGCAAGAGTTGGTCGTTCAAGGCAAGGGATTCTTAGACAAACTCTGTAACTTTGGGGTCATCTTTATGCATTTCTAGCATAGCCTATAAACGGTGATCCTTTTCGGCCAAATTGCTTTGATACCCCAACTGCATCTGTTGAAAATCCTGTTGTAATTTTTCTAGCTTCTCCTCTGCTTCTTAGTTGGCACTGTCTGCTGTAATTTTTGTTGCAAAACATGGATTTGTTCCTCTTTACCCTTAAGTAATAGCTATACCTCAGAAACTTTATCAATAGTAGAAAAAGCATAGGCTCCTGCGATCTGGGATAATTTAGTCAAATTTTCAGTAGGGTCAGTGGTAGGGTCTCGCCAAAGGAAATCTAGCTTCTCTGCCTTAGGTGAGAGCATGATGTCCAATTTCCATTTCATTCTTTGTCTTCTTACCACTACCTTGTGATGCATACTAGAAAATACATCTAGAGGAGGAATCTCCTCTATTGTCAGCATGATTTCAGACGATGGGGTTATGGGAATATGCTCCATTTCTAGAGCGTTGCTGACTATTCCAATGGCCATATCTGTCATTGTCTGCACTATACTCTCAGGTGTCTTCGTGTTCTACTCCTCAATATTAATCAATTCATTAAATGTTTCCCACTCTTTATCCAACTCAGTTCTCACTGGCTTTGGTGGCTGGATGAGGGGAGGGGGAACCTTCACCTGTGGTGTCGTCAAGACCTGTTGCTCTGGGCACTCTTTAGATTGGGAAGTATCTCTGACTAACCCTTCACATTTATTATGGTCACTCTCGGACCATTTAGAGGATTCTGGTATCTCTTTCCCAGACTTTGACCTGGACTTGTCTGTATCCGAGCTTCGACTTAAAATGACACTGGGAGTTGGCTCCCTTATTAGTTCTAAGCGCAATTTGTCCAAGGGGATGTTTATTAATCTCCTCTCTCTGTACAATTTGAATTCTTGGAATTCCGTTGGGGGAAATTGAATTTGAGCCATATGCAAAATGTCTTTCAGTGTGCTTTTTTGCTGGAAGATGTCGTCAAAGAGATCATCTTCTTTGGTGAACACCTTTATCTTGACAGCTGTAGTAAAATTCTTAATGACATCAAAGGGATCGAATTGTCTCCCTGGAAATTTAAGCAGTCGTAGACTCAGAATGTGTCTACTTCTTTGAATGCATGACCTAAATAAAATAGTGAAAAGGTCCCATAGGCCACAAGAAATTGTGGCTAGATGGCCTTCTTCTTGTCTTTCAATTCTTTGCTCATTCCTCCCACCCCACAGGTCTAGTAGGTAATTTCTCGAGCCAATGACTTATCAAGAACATACAAAGGTAGCACATGAGGGGAAGTAGTGCTTCCAAATACTCTGACATAAGTGAAAAACTCTTCCCCAAACCATCTTTTGACAGGGAGAATATCAACCTCTGCTTCGGGGGAAAATCTTGGGGCGTCCTTGTTAGAAAATTATATATTACAGAGTAATGTAACACATAGAATATTTCATAAATATAAACACAAAAACACATAAAACTAGAGAGACACAGATATACGTGGTTCACCCAATTTGGGCTATGTCCACCCCGAACAGCCAATCCTTCCTTTCTATTATCCAGCAAAATGAAGAGACACAGCCTACAATAGATCTGTTGTAATATCCTCTATTTTCTCTCACGGTCTCACCTCTCTGTTTCTCACTCAGAGAATACACATCTATATCACAGCCTCAAGACAATGCCCTCATACATAAAGAGGGGTTGCCTTCTAGGGAAAAAATCCCTAAACTAAACATAAGTTCTACCATCAGATCATCCACCTAATGAACGGCCCAGATTGACTAGAAATTACTATACTTTTACAAGGCAATTTTACATCTATTTTTTTAGCTTCGGGGGCACTGCCCTCAAAATCCCCACCAGGGGACTACTGGCCCTCGAACCCCCCAGTTGGGGGGGATGCCCCCCCCACACCCCCCTGCATGGAGGGGTGTACAAAATTCCTGGGGTATACATTCGGCTAAAACAAAGACCTCTAAATAATCATGCTCCACACCCAACAATCTCCCACTTGGACAATGATTGTAGCAACTCCACCACTGCTTCATTTACTGGACAATGACTCCTCTTTGGACCTAGTTGTTTCTTATCTTCATAGTCATCGTTGAAGGCCAATTGAAACTGAGCATATTCTCAGTTTCTCCCTGGTTATAACTTTTGTTAGCATATCTGCGGGATTCTAGCTAGTGTGTATCTTTTGCAGCTTCAACTTTCCATCTTCCAACATTGATTGTATGAAATGGTACTTGAGCTGTATGTGTTTAGTCCTGGAATGAAATGCTGAGTTCTTTGCAAGATGAATGGCACTTTGGCTATCACTGTATAACGTGCCCATATCATGCTTCTTATCCAATTCACCCATAAACCTTTCTAATCAAATCATTTCTTTACTAGCCTCTGTAGTAGCAACATACTCTGTTTCTATTATTGAAAGTGCAACAACACTTTGGATTTTTGAAACCCAACTAACAACTGTTCCACCTACAGTAAATACATATCTGTAGTGCTCCTCCTGTTATCTCTGTCACCTGCCATATTTGCATCAACATATCCCTGTAGATAAATGTTTGAACCACCAAAGCATATTGCTTGATTTGTGGTACCTTTCAAATATTTGAGAATCCATTTCACTGCCATCCAATGTTCATTTCCTGGATTGTTCATGTACCTATTTACAACTCCCACTGCATGTGCAACATTAGGTCTTATGCAGACCATTTCATACATTAAGCTTCCAACTGTTGATGCATATGGAACTTTAGACATATAATCCATGTCTTCTTAGGTCTTTGGGCACATTTCCTTACTAAGTTTGAAATGGCTAGCAAAAGGTGT
>APFE030154841.1:0-45097 GCA_000404065.3 Pinus taeda | reverse complement strand
AGTCCAAATCAACATTCTTCAAACCTGGCAACAAATTCCTTGAGTGAAGAATATTCATCCCCTTTTCACTCATGTGTCTGAGCCTATGATGCCATAATGCTGCATCTTCTTCTTTGGAAGTTAAAGCATTAACAGAGTTAGAAATACCATTGCACAAATACAATGTACCAACCTTTTCGCCTTTTGCTATTACCATGGCTCCTTCAGTGACCTTTCAAGCTTTATCTATGAAAGTTGTCACACAACCTTCATTGCCTAACTACCCTATTGAAATCAGATTTTTCTTCAGATCTAGAACATGCCTTGCCTCCTTTAGTAGCCATTGGTTTCCATTCTACTGTTTTACAAGAACCTTACCCATTCCAACAATTTTATAGGGTTTATCATCACCCAAACTGACTTGTCCAAAATCTCCTTGAACATAGTCATGAAAATATTTCTTATCAGGTGTGGCATGGAATGAGGCCCCTAAATCTACCACCCAGGAATCAGTAATATTTTCAAAAGAAATAATCAAAGCATCTTGTAACACCTCAACTATCACATTTGCTTCATGATTGTTTTCTTGTTGTGCATCTCCTTCCTTTCCCTTTCGAGATCTACAATCTTTCTTTAGGTGTCCTTTCTTTCCGCATTTCCAGCAGAATATCCCCAATCTAGACTTGGATCTGCCTTTCCTTGATTTACTGTGATATCCTGAGCTCTTTCCTCTTTCCATTTTTCTTCCCCTAGACTCTGCACTCAAAGCATTACCCTATGTCTCACCGGAGCTTTTCCGTTGCATTTCCTTGCTAAGGAGAGCACTGACAACATCATCAAACTTTAAAGTACTAGATCCAGACACAGAGTTACTAATGGACATTACTAAACCATTCTAACTTTCTGGTAATGAGCATAATAATAACAGAGCTCTAACTTCATCATCAAAGTTTACCCGTACAGAACTTAATTAACTTGTAACAGTATTAAAATCATTTAAATGGTCTGCAATAGATCCACCTTCCGACATCTTCATATTAAATAACCGTTTCATAAGAAATACCTTGTTTGAAGCCGAGGGTTTTTCATATAGTTTTGCCAATGCCATAATCGAACTCTCTGTCATTGTTTCCCTCGAAATTTTGAAGGCAACCGACGTTACGAGGCACAATCGTATTGTTCTGAGTGCCTTTATATCGAGAAGGTTCCATTCTTCATCTGTCATACCCATCGGCATCTTTGTTTTTCCACCCAATGGTAGGTACATATATTTCTGATACAGATAATCTTCCATTTGCATTTTCCACAGTGAGAAGTTTTGGTATTGTCTGCACTGTACTCTCAGGTGTCTTCGTGTTCTGCTCCTCAGTATTAATCAATTCATTAAATGTTTCCCACTCTTTATCCAACTTAGTTCTCACTTGCTTTGGTGGCTGGAGGAGGGGAGGGGGAACTTTCACCTGTCGTGTCATCAAGACCTGTAGTTCTCAGTGCTCTTTAGATTAGGCAGTATCTCTGACTGACTCTTCACTTTTATTATGGTTGCTCTCGGACCATTTAGAGGGTTCTGGTGACCCTTTCCCAGACTTAGACCTGGACTTGTCTGTATCCGAGCTTCGACTTGAAATGACACTAGGAGTTGGCTCTCTTATTAGTTCTAAGCACAACTTATCCAAGGGGATCTTTGTTAATCTCCTCTATTTGTACAATATGAATTCTTGGAATTCCGCTGGGGGAAATTAAATTTGAGCCATATGCAAAATGTCTTTCAGTGTGCTTTTCTGTTGGAAGATGTCGTCAAAGAGATCATCTTCTTTGGTGAATACCTTTATCTTGACAGTTGTAGTAAAATTCTTAATGACATCAAAGGGATCGAATTGTCTCCCTGGAAATTTAAACAGTCGTAGACTCAGCATGTTGTCTACTTCTTTGAATGCATGACCTAAATCAAAGAGTGAAAAGGCCCCATAGGCCACAGGAAATTGTGGCCAGACGATCTTCTTCTTCTCTTTCAATTCTTTGCTCATTCCTCCCACCCTGTAGGTCTGGTAGGCAATTTCTCGAGCCACTAACTTATCAGGAACATACAAAGGTAGCACATCAGGGGAAGAAATTCTTCCAAATACTCTGACATAAGTGAAAAACTCTTCCCCAAACCATCTTCTGACAGGGAGAATATCGACTTCTGCTTCGGGGGAAAATCTTGGGGCATCCTTATTATATAACATTCTGTGAAAAGGTAACATAACTCCATGACAAATTTTGTAAAAATACAGGATAAACTTGGAATTTTACAATTCCTTATGGAAAAGGTGAATGGGCAAGGGATTCTGTATAGTCCACTTCCAACCCATTAAAGGAAATCTAGAAACAGAATAGATTGCATCTATAATATAAGCAACTAAAAAGAAAGGAGGACAAATTATCTGAGAGGGAGTTCTTTTAGGCCGGTAGTTCCAAATAGCTGAGGCTAAATTATCAGATAATATCTGGGCCCGATCCATAATAGTGGTGTTAGTGGCCGCATCTAATAGGGGTAGCCACTCGGATGAAAACTTGTTGATGTGAGGCCTTCCAAATAGCCTACATATGATAGAAGCATCAAAACAATATGGGGAGGAGAGGGAACCAGTACTGTACATACCATGTTTGTCCTTTTTCAATGGCTCTTCCCTTGCTGACCAGTTCTTGGCGCACTCCACCAAATCGTCGTTTTCTTTGGCGAACTTCTCCACAAACTGTTTTTTGTAGCTTGCCTATAGCTCTGGTAAATGATACATAAGCCTTAAATCCTCTGGGGTGAATGACCCAATGAGCTCTTCGCTGTGAGACTTGAATTGTTTGTCTGTTATATCAGCACTGTTCAATACCCACTTGACCACGTATGTATATGGAAGTATCTTAGGCCTTGGCGCTATTCGGTGTAGGAATGAACATGCAAGTTCAGTGATTGACGCTTCTGATGACCCGCGTGAGTCTGGTGTCACTTTAACTTCCATAACTCTGGGGTTTTATTCTTCAAGAAAACTGTACATGCCTTCCCAAGTGGCTACGTCGGCATCTCTAATACAGGTGATGTTTGTGAATAAGAGTGTCATCTCTTTGTCCTCAGCAACCGGAGCTTTTCCCTTCTTTCCCATTATGTTCTCCACACTGCTGTGTATATTATTCTGCTTGCCACTCTTGCAAGTTTACATGTAAGGAAAGAATAATGGTAAGAGATAAGGTGACGGAAAAGCTCTTAATTCTGAAATCATATCAAATATATCACCCTACATGAAACAACCTTTCGATCAGATCTAAATCTTATCTCATAAATGACCATTAATAAACCACTAAGTTGACATTAATGCCCATAACTCGGTATCAGATTAAGAGAAATATTTCATTGAAGAATGAGCCCTGCCGATCTGCGATAAAGCGATTTTCCGATTTGCTTTGCAATATCGCAAATCGCAATATCGCTAATCCTTTTTGGTAACAATCATTTATTTCCTTATGCGACTGCGAGATGCAATTTGCGAGATGCTTTATCGCATATTGCAGGATCAGGATGTTTTATATTATGTGGTATTTGCGGCATATGAAATCAGCGATGTGTGATGAGTCTTTAAGGCGTGCGATCTCGCATATCACGTTTTCATAATTTCGAAAGTTTGCTTATATGATGTCCTCCATTACCTTTTGCGATGCGATGTTTTATTGTTGAGAGAATGATTTTTATTAGAAACTTATCATAAAGCTTAAGTTTTTTGGGTTTTTTGGATGTCTTCCTAAGTTTATGATAGTGTGTTTTATTCAAAGGGAAATATAAGTTCTAGTTTTTTTTATTTTTTAGAAGGGTCGCCATTTATTTAGTTTTATTACTAATACTAAATAAAAGAAGGGGGTTGTTTCTCGCCACAATAGATAGTAAATTGATGTTTAGGGTTATTACATTTGGTTGGTCTATGCAGATGGTTAGGTTTATGACATTCATGTATGAGTCGACTTGTTTGTAACATTGTGTTGTGCTAGTCTAGACTAACTATGTAGATGTGGTTATTATGTTTGAATGAAAATTGTTTATAAGTTTATGATGTGAACATGCTAGCTAGTGAATAGTATGGATATCATGATCTTATTTGTGTTTGAGATGATGTGTTGTGAAGTTATATCATGCTAAACTAGATTCATTGTGTAGACAAGATAGCCTCCCCTGCGATACATCAAAGTATGAGCTCGCTTATGTTGTCTATTTGGTGTTTGAGTGTTGGTGCCTATTATGTTTTCTATCTATTGTTTGAATGTTTCATTACTTGCATGTTATATGTTTATAATATTTCTTTTCGAAATGATATTCTTTCAAGATGGTTTTACTAATACATATGTGTTGAGACAACTGATATGTACTTGAGTGTAAGTAGGTGATAGTTGTAGCATTATGTATTATGACTGATGAATGTGAGTTGATTGTGTATTATGACATGATTGTTATTCTTGGTAAAGGTTGACTTCAAATTGATAGATATGAGTGCCTTGGTATTTGGAACACGTGGTTGACATGTGTGAGTAGTTGGAGGAAACATGCTTGGTGTTAGCATGACAAGGTAATAGTTTATGTGTTTATATTACTAAAATTTGGGTGATGTGGCAGTGCATAGTAACACTCAATTGCAGTGAGGAAAAGGTCAAAGAAATGAATTGGGAAATTTCTTTTGGCTATGTTTGGAAACCCTAATTCTAAACAAATGAGAGTTTTGCATACATGGGTCTTGTTAACGTTAATCTTGTCTAACATTATGTGGATATGTGCTAGACTCATGAACATGTACTTGACAGGTATATTAGCTAGTCTCTGGCTACAGGTGGATCTGTTAAGAGAATTGGAGTCCCTTTGAGAGATGGTGTGGATGTGTTCAATTGCAAGGAACATTCTTGGCACAACAAGTTAAGGTAACTAGTGTATTGTTATGTTTATTTATGCATTGACAATTGTGTTTATGGCAATATGATGCCAGGTATTGCATGGAAAAGATGCTGCCATTAAATATCAAAGAAGGCTCAGGTTGAATTTTCTTTCGAAGTATTGGGAACCATGGGGATTGAGTCATGGTATCTACTGCTAGTATTGTGATTTTGATCTTTTGGTGATTTTTTTAAGTTTATTATGGTTTTGTTTGCATCTTGTGCATGTCCATGACACTTTGTTTGCGGTGCCATATTGTTATCTATCTTTGTGGTTTTCTTCTTGTTTGTTTCTTGTTTGTTTCTTTTATGTTTTGATTCTTGGGAATTGGTTGGAAAAGAGGGGAGTTAGTGGAGCTTAGGGAGAGCTGAATGAAATACAACAGGTAAGGTAAGACCTTGATGAAGCTTGGTGCATGTATACTTGCAGTTGAAGGAAAGAGTTTAACAACCAGTTGGACTAGTTGGCTCCATTGGTGTAAATGAACGTTTGCAAGACATGCATGGGAAAGGTAATCAATAAAGATGAAATAAATGGATCTAAGACATCATATGCCTTGGCTATGTTGGGAACTATTGTTCTCGTTGTTGCGCATTCCTTGCACACATAAATAGAGTTCTCTTAACCTTGACCTTATGATATCTAGTAATTACGTTGTGATCATGATTATGTTGATGTCTATATGTGTATACATGTATGTATGTATGTATGTCATGTCTAGTAGGGTCATCATGGATCATGATTATTTTATGCTAACGTTTATATGTACATATGTATGTATGTTTGTCATTGAGTGAATAAATCATTATTATTTTATGTTGATGTTTATATGTATGTATGTGTATGTATGCATATCATTGTCTAACATGATCATGATTGTTTATGCTAATGTTTATGTATATGTATGTATGTATGCATGTATCTATGTCATTGTCTGACAGGGTCATCAAGTATCATTCTTGTGGAAGAATGATAGATTATGTAGGTGAATGGCATGACGAGGTTCCTGGTCTTACAAAGAATCAATTAGGAGGAGTAGTCCTGAAAAATTTATGAGGTCAATATCATGTGGTTATGAGTTGATATTATGTGATTATATTATGTTTATGTTATGGGCAGGCTATACTGAGGGAATAAATTAGTGAAATGAAGGCAATATGGTTTGCGGCATGATGGGACAAGCATGGATAAGACATTGGAAGCAAGGTTGCTTGTTAGAGACAATGTGGTTTTGGATGTGTGGTATTATTGTTGTGCATATGTTGTATACGTTGTACATGTTTCATATGTGATGTTGTGCGCATGTGGTGTTGTGCATATATAGTGTGTGTACATGTTGTTTATGGAAAGATTATGTACAAGGTGGTACATATAGTGTTGTGTGAATATTGTATATGTAGTTCTAGGTATAGATGGTGCTATGTACATGTTGGATATACGACGTTGTGTACATATTGTCTTGTGTACATGATGGATATATGGTGTTGTGCACATGCTGGATATGTAGTGTCGTGTACATAGGGTGTTATATACATGTTGGATATGAAATTCTATGTACATATGGCATTGTGTGCATGTTGTACATATGGTTTTGTGTACATATGGTGTTGTGTGTACGATTGTACAAGTGGTGTTGCGAGCATGTGGTGCCATGTACATGTTGTACATATGGTGTTGTGTGCAGCTGGTGCTGTGTACATGCCGTGCATATGGTGTTTTGTACATGTATTTTCATGTACATGTTGTGCATGTGATGCTGTGTATGTCTCACATTGTGTACACATCGTACAAGTGGTATGATGTAAATGTTGCATTGTGTACATGTTGTACAAGTGGTGTTGTGTACATGTGATGTTGTATACACATTGTGGAGGTGGTTCTGTGCATAGGTGGTACTGTGTAGATGTTGTACATGTGGTATTATGTGCATGTCGTACATGTTGTGTTTTGTACATGTTGTACTATGTATGTGAATTGTGTAGTTGTGGTATCATGACATGTGTACTCATTGTGTTGTACTCTGTGTAGTACATGTATGTTGTGTTGTATGCCATGTGTAGGTACATGTATTGTGTGGTGTTTTACATAGGGTATATATGTATTGTGTTCTGTTGTACGCCAGGTGTAGGAAAATATATTGTGTGGTGATTTACATAGGGTATAGATGGATGTATTGTGTTGTACATCGGGTGTAGGTGTATGTATGTGTTTTGTTGTACCCTGGGTGTAGGTGTATGTATGTGTTGTGTTGTACAAATGGTGTAGGTGTATGTGTGGTATGTCAGGTGTAGGTGCATATATTGCATGGTGTTGTATATCGTGTGTGGTTGTATGTGTGTGATGCATACTATGTGTATGTGCACATGATTGACGAAAAGGAACTGGGTGTTTTTGGGTGTGGCAACCAATTCAGAGTGCGTACGAAATAAGGACAAAGGCAGAAGATAAGGATTGATTAAAGGATAAATATTAGTATTTTACTTCAGTTTTATTATGCATGTGATTTATGATTTTGATCTATAATGGATGTGTTTTGAGCTAACCTGATGTGATATGTTTATACATGATTATTTTATCAAAGATGCTAATTGACTTGTTGTGATAGGAAGTAAAAAGGATTGCATGTGTACCTTATTGATGAGCTACCAATGAGGTACGATGTGAATTTATTTCAAGTTATTTTGAATCTAATGGAAGTTATATGCTTGGTATAGGAAGCATTTAAATGCTTGGTTAGGTGGTTGACACCGGTTGCAAGAATTAGTAGTAGTAGTGAAAGAAATTGGAACAAGCATTAGTATGTTGCTAAAGCATTAAGGAGTAGGGATATTGTGGGACACTGGTACCCAATAATGTCCATTGATTTCCATGAGCATGTTATGACTGGTATGATGGTTTTAAGGCATGGATATGCCTTTGTTTTTTTATCTTCTGATTTGAGGAAGCCTTTCCAAAGGGATGGACTGCTCGAGATGGGGGTGCCAACGGAACTTGGAAGGTGAGTGACTGCATGGAAGGGGGTATTTAAATTTCTAGACGGAGTGTATAGTAGAGAATGGAAGACAGGGGATGATTTTATTTTTTTCATTAGCATTTCCATATGGAATCAAATGCACGTTGGGAGTGATCCCTGGAACAATGGGTCAGTAACTGTTCATTGAGAGGATAAGCGGCACAGGATTATAGCACTAGACATTGATTCAATTTTGAATTTTGCAGTGGATTCTTGAATTCCTGGGAAGGAGGTGAATCCTGGTATTAGTTTGAGGGTGGAGGTGTGAGCCTCTATATTCCCTTATTGAGGATGCAGGAATCATATCCTTTTATTTTTTGGTTGAGAAAATGTGCATATGTGTATGTGTCTGTATTATTGTAAATACGGTATCGAGCTCGATTTATAAATATCCATAGACATAAATATCCATAGACAGTATAATTATTTGTTGGGTGAAGCAAATGTGTATGTGTGTATATGTGGTTATTATTGTAAATATCATAACGAGATTTGTTATAAAGCTCTAGTAAAAGTATCTTTGTCATGTTTTTAATAGTTGGTCATTGTAAATACTGCAATGAGCTATGTTATAGAACTCCATAGGTAGTGTTTTTTGTTTTCAACGGTCTTGCCGGCTATAGGAGTCATTGAACATTGGGGATGGTGTTCCCCCGAGGGGGCCAGTTCTATAACAATCATGGTTAAAAATCCATGTAAAAATATATAAGGCCATGGTCATGGGACACGTATTCCAAGCTTAATGGTGGGTGAAAACATCCTAGTGGGTGTTAATTTTAGTTATTATGGCTAAGGAAATTAGCCAAGGAAATGGAAAAGGCTTTGGAAAGGCATGAGGCAATTTTGACACATTTATTTATGAAAATAATGGAAATTAGGAGAAAAAGGAAGGTCAAAGGTCAAAGGTTGCATGTGAGGAGGAAAATGAAGGAAAATAATGGAAAATGAATAAAATAGAGGTCTCATTGATAAAAAGGATTTTGAGCATCAGTGGGTAGGCTTGGTTAGTGTAACTTCTAGTCAGTTCAGTTTTGGAGCTCTCTCATTTTTTCTCTCTCTCTCTCTCTCTCACTATTGGACACTTAGAGTTTTCTTAGAGAACTCGTGGAGGGTGTGGCATACTTGGATTTTTGGAGCAAGAAGGCAAAGGAAGAGCAGGAAAGTGCAAGAGGACACTAGGATGAACAACTACAATGGGTTCTGCTTGCAGGTACCGAGTTGCATGTATGTTTTCCTCGCTAGTTTTGGCATGCATGGCATATTCATGTGGTTTATTGGTCATGATCTGTCACTGGCATGGAGGATTTCTTTGATTGACAATGGATTTCCTAGCCTTTCCATTTCCTACATAGCCATGGAGAATGTGGGCTTATTTCTTTGTCTTTATTTTGTTGGTTCTTATGTTTCCTTAGCTTGGGTTGAGTTACTAGTTCTTGGAGCCTTGGTTGGAAAAATGCTCTAGAGATCTATAAAAACATGGGTTGAGTTACTATTCCCATATCCTTGGTTGGACAAATGCTCTCCAACCCTTGGAGGTTTTAGTTACTAGTCCTTGAGCCTTGGTTGGAAAAACGCTCTCGAGCCTGATGGTAGTTGTCGGTTGAGTTACTAGTCATGGAGCCTTGGTTGGAACAAATGGTCTAGAGCCCTAGAAGGCTTGGATAGAGACCAATCTGATGATGGTTTTGTGATGTGTGACGATGAGGTGGAACCACTCTTTGATGGGTTGGGGTGGATGGCCTCTGGAAGCCTTGGATGGTTTTGGATTGATGTGTTCTATGAGATCCCACATTCATGCTTGGAATATGGCATGGGCGTGAATGTCTGAAGAGAGATTTGGCTCAACCATTCTATGGTCGGGTGGAACGTGGAAGTCCCATCTTGGGTTTGGATTTTGAATCATCAATATAAGGTTATTTCTTCTCATATTTCTATGAGTATTATATTGGTTTATATGTGGATTATATGGCTGTGATTTTCCTGGTATTTTTGTTGCTATTATGTTGGTTATGTATCTGTTTTATGACAGTAGATATGTATGGCTCTCATTATGTTTTACCTGTAATTGAATGAACAATGTATCTATGGCCTAATAGATGACAGTGTTGCTAAAGTGATAAGGAAACAATGCCTCATAGAGAATATTAGATAAGTATGAGACCCCTATGCTCAAATTTATTGTTTAGACATGTAGATTTCAATCATGCCAAGTGTTTGATAGAATTTCAATCCCAGCTGGGGATGGTCATGCCTAGTCTTGGAGATATTTTTTAGTTTATCATTATTTTTGTGATGTGTTTAATGAATTCCAGAAGTTACAAAAAGTTCTAGGCAGTGTATGAATTATGGGCTCGAAAAGTGCCTTAAATTCCCAATACTCTTGCATAGGTCCATTGGAAATAGTCCCTCGATGCAAGCATGTAGGCTTGTGGGAGCATCTAGAACTGTTTGGATGTTGACATTCCAATATAATTGGACCATCTAGAGGATTAATAGCTTAAAAACTTAGTTGGAATTATGGGTTGGTTAGTAGAAAGGTTGGGATGGTTCCTAGGAGTCCAATTTCTCATGTTGAAGTTGTGTATGGTGTGTTTTTGTAGGTTCCACTTTCTTAACATGACTTAGGATGTTGAATCATATCATAGTAACTTCTCATTACATGTTTACCGAAGGTGGCCAGTTACTTGGGTAGTTGTGGGAGGAGGGTGCTACAACCTTCCTAGCCTTGAACCCTTGGTAACTTGTAGGGGACATCTTCTTAGTCACTCACTGAAGGAATGTGAAATTCTTCCTTCTTCCCCGAATATTCAAGATAAGATACTCGCATGGTAGAGGACTACATAGGTTTTCTCGGTTTAGTGTTGTTGAAATGAAACTATTGTCTTCAAATCCACATGGAAAGTTGAGTGCACCACGTAATGATGGAGTAATTAAACCTATGAATATACAAAGAAAAATTGGTTGGTAAGTAAATTCAAATTTTTTAATTCCAAGAATTGGTTTCAATGAATCCATATGATAAATCGCTCACATATTGTTTGAATTATTGGCCAAAATATCAATTTGTTTTTTTTCCTAATTACAGGGATTTTTTCAATGGATGCAAGAAATAAAGATGCCAATAAGATAAATAGAAATATTTAGAAATTATACATTTTTTGTTTCTTTGCAGATGATTTTAATGAAAATATTTTCCTTTAGTGGGATTTTCTTGGGTACATCATTTAATTGTTGAATGATAAGCACGACAAGCTAGCAACAACAATGCTTTTGATGCCTTTGATATAAAGAATATATGAACAATTTTAAAGGTTTAAAATGCCTCTTTTCTTTTTATGGGTAGTATGTCATAAACTTTGGTAAGAGCTCCTTGCTTGAATTGGTAGGAAGCAGTTCCTTTAAGAGCAGTCTTTCCATGCATTGGAGGAAAAGTTCTACTCCTTTTGTGGAGGGAAACTTGTTTCCAGTAGATAATCTTGAATTTGGAAGCTACTAATCACCCCTTATTTGAAGCTTGGCTCAAACAAGTGTAGCATCAATGTGTAGTGTATCTTACCTTGTATTTTAGATTTAGACCCCAAGGTTTTCAAGGTTATAAACACCATATTATGCTAGTAATGACTACTTTGTCAAGCATTCTATTTAAATTGTTCGTCGATTCATTTGTTTTCTAAATTATAATTTATTACCTTGAATATTAACTATAACATATGAAACGATATAATAGATGACAAATACAAAGACAAAGTTAATCCTCCTGCAGTTTGAAGTTACTAAGAAAAACTTGTTGTGCTAGCGTTACTTATTGTGCTAGTATGGACATAGTTGACAATACCTCAAAGAATTGAAAATTTTTAGTACAAGGAACAATGGAGTTGTGTACATAATTAGGTATTCAATCCAAAAATTTAAGTCTAATGTTTTTTGCTTTTCCAAAGCCAACATCTTTAGTTGATGTATATGGAAGAGTTCAAGTGATTAATACAGACCAACAGAAACTAGTTTACACTATTGAGTTTCCGCTTGGTGTAAATTTCTGCAAATTTTGTAATTAGCTTTTATGTACATTTTTATGCTTTTTGCATTGAAGTTTTTACCTATTTTTTATGCTTTTTGCAACAAAGAGAGAATAAACTAGTCAAGTAATGGATTAATGCAGCTATCATACCAAATCCACTTATCCCCAGACTGCAATATAATTACCCCAAACTCCAACCACAAGAAATTGATACTAGCATGATACCAACAAGTAGAAATTGGTTTGTATTATTGAGTTTTCGCTTGGTGTAAATTTCCGCAAAATGTTTGACTAAGTTTTTACCTACATTTTTATGCATTTTGCAACAAAGAGTCAACAAACTATTCAAGTAATTCAATTATCACTAGACTACAATATAATTATCCTAGACTCCCTAACCACAACATAATTATCTTAAAAAAAAAGCATTCAATTTATCACAGAGAAGGAAAATATTGAAGGGACTTACAAGTCGAAGCCCACACTAGAAGCTTCTGAGCATGAGAACATTTCTGTGGGATTACGGGCATGGGGACATTTTTTAGCACTGGCATTTCTGAGAATTGTATTCATGGTGGATTTCCAGGTGAGAGTACGAAACAATAAATGATCGTCAATAATGGTCACTTTTATTTAACTCTATTTGGAAGTTCCATGGGACAACAATTGTGGGAGGCATGGAAATGAAGACAACACATGGTTTACTTTTTCTTCACTTTATGGAAGTGAATTCACATATGAAGAAAACACATGGCTTCCTTTATGTAAGCATTCCCAATTGGAATTAATGCAAAATTTGAATTCTAGGGAATTTTCGAGATGACGTGGTTTTCTGAGATGTGGCTTCCCCCCTTGGGCTCAATTCGATCCACAAAAATCAAAATTGGACCCTCCATGTCGGTGTCAGATTTTAATAGTCATCACATGGCTAAAATATTATTAATATATTATGTATTTCCTTTTATTGGTTTCCATATTGGCCACTTCTTTTCTCCACTATACTTCACCATTAAGTCTTTGGGGTCAACCTTTATGAACTATTTACAAAAAACTAAAATATTATTAATATATTATGTATTTCCTTTTATTGGAAAGTTTCCATACTGGCCACTTCTTTTAATCATTCTCGAAAATGGTTTCTTGATAAGAGACCTAATAACCCAAAAAGGGAGAGAGATAATCATTCATTGAAATTTAATGGCATAAGACCTAATAACCTAAAAATGGGATAGAAACTGGTATATAACAATTCGTTTAAACTTAATGGCATGCTTCCAAGTTGGTGCGCTTTCCTAATGCAGGAGCATCCAAATAGGGGAGATCAAGGCTGGAGTATTTGTCTCAACATACTGGAAAGGTTCACAGCTAGTTTTCTAAGTCTCATTTAATTCTTTTAGTTAATAACATTTAGGATGTTGTGGCAAGTTTAAGGCTGTCTCAGCCTACTATTTTTATTTTCATTACGTTTTCTTTTAAATTTACTGTTGTAGGTTAATTTTAGAATCTAGATAAAAAGAAATGAATAGTTATCATCAATAACCATATGTAACTGCTGACAGTTTTAAGTAACTGTACAGTAATCCTTTAAAGAAGGAAAAAATCAAAAACTGTAACGATTCCATCATAGCTGAAAAGAATAGAAACATACAAGCATTTTTTAGGTGAGAATCTGAATCCATTTCCATTGCAGTAACAAATTAATTTCTTCCTAATTAAGAACTGAGTGTGTTCCATAATAACGACAAAGAACTAGCAATTTAGTTTTTCTTAATAGCCATCGAGAAAGTCAAACTCAGTGAAATGATAGAGGGTGTCGTGGAAGAATCAACCACGGATATGAGGGTGAAATAACTAGCAGAGGAATCAAATAGAGTTACAACCAACATCTACAGTTCCTGAGTATACAAAGAACCTGACAAAGACTACAGTCACACATCGACGAAGGGTTTCATAGAACCAATAAACAAAGTCACAACAAGGATGTTGCATACATCTACAGGTACCAGAATATATAAATATATTTTCTTTTTCCTTTCGAAATCTTTGCATAAACATATATACAGAAGTATAAAAAATATTTACAATCCAAGTTAAGGACAAGATTGTAAACTGTAAAGACCAAACGGCGAGATTGTGGTTAGAAACCCCAACAAATAGCTTAAACAGTGTTCAAACATAAGTTACAAAATTCTTTAAGGCCCGAAGGCATTCAGACATAAAGCCAGTAACAGAGAGGCCGAAGCTTTCGACCACAAACCAGAGACAACCAACGGGCAACAAGAGTGCTGAGACAAGAAAACAAACAAAGCAACATGGAATGATCCTACCCATTCCAACGTGAGGGCAACAGGACTCGAGACCAGCAACCAGGATGGCTCAACGTCCACCTACAACCACCAAGAGCCAACCATCAGCAAACAGAAGTTACATTCCGTAGCTGAAGCAGAAAGATATGGGTAAGGGTTTACAGAGTTGGAACTTACTAGAGGATTTGAGCTCATGCAAGAGAAGGAGAGATTTTGACCAGGTCACAACCACCAGAGGGGACCCTGCTCATGAGGAGCGAAAACCCTCAGTACTAACAAAAAATCAAAACATTTTTGTGAATCAAAGATAAAGGGCTTACCTGTGCAAACTTGTCGAGTAGAAGTTGAGCGTTGGGTCACCCCGTGACCATGGCTTGAAACAATTGACAAATTGATAGTTATACAGTGAAAAAATTGCACATAAAATTGAAAGCTTCAATAGAACTATAACCACAAGCACCATCTTAAAATCAAAGTGACGATGAAGTGAAACAATGCCCACAGAGCCATCAAAGAGGTAGCCAATGCCACCATCGAAACGGAGAAGCAACTTGTAAAACCCTGAGACTTAGCATCCACAGAGCTGAGCTTCAAAACCCCTGAGAGAACCAGTGAACAGAGGACTGCAACTAGAGCTAAGACATGACCAGAACGCTTGGCTACAAGAGCAGGATTCGTGACCAAGGTGTGCAACAAAGAGCCATCGAACCCTCACCAACTGCAAAATGAAACCAGAGCAGCAAACCCTAGTGGCAGAACAGAGGAATGGTGGGCATAGTGACCAAACGAGGGATTAGGGTTTTTCGGGAGTGCAGTGTAAAGGCAAGAGAGAAGAGCCCAAGGTCGGGATAGGTGTCCCCCTCACAATTAAGAGCTGGTACCAAACAATTAATCACACAATAATTCAAATCAACTTCCGAATATTATCACAAATCACATGTTTAATAATAGACAGAGTACAATAAGGCTGGTCCCATTAGTTTTGGTATCATAGCAGGATTAAGCATTTTTTTTTATAAATGGAAGTTGGAAGATGAGGTCATGGAAGATCTATTCGAAGAGTAGCAGATGAAGGGTTGATAGAGGAGATTAGGATCCTGAATGCCCGTTTGGCATCAATAGGAGCAGGAAGGAGAAGGGATCCATATGGAGGAGATGATAGTGAGGAAGAAGCTGCAACTAAGACTGATGGATCAGATGAGGAAGGACCTGAAATCAGGTTGTTAAAGTCAGTTTTGTTGGCTAGTAGTAAGCCAAAGCCTGAGATTTCAACCTATGATGGTAGTTTGTCCGCAAAAGTACTGTTGGACTGGATCAGTGAGTTAAACAAGTACTTTGAATATGAGGAGATCAGTGAAGATAGAAGAGTTAAATTCACTGCCACCAAGTTGAAAGGGCATGCAGCCTTATGGTGGGATAGTGTACAAGCAGAGAGGAGGATATTAAATAAGCAACCTATTAAAATGTAGACCAGGATGGAAGCCAAATTGAAGGGTAAGTTTTTTCCCAAAGATTATCAAATTGCTATGTACTAACAGGTGCAGAATTTGATGCAAAAGGGAATGACTATAAAATAATACATTGAAGAATTTTATCGGGTGAACCTGAGAGCAGATTATGTGGAGGACACCCCAAAAAAAGCAGCGATGTTTTTAAATGGCTTAAGGCTTGATATGTTGGATGAGATAAGTATTATTTTCCCAAAAACTATAGATGAAGCCTATCAGAGTGCCTTGAAGGTAGAAGAGAAGATTACCCGGAGACAAAATGCCAAAAGAGGACATGGATCTGGTAGAGGGAAAGGGCAATCCTTTGGCAGAGGCAGAACTGCCAACCACAGTGAAGAAAGTAGCAGTTCAAAGACTTTAGGAATAGCAGAAAAGGAAAGTAGCACTAGGAGAGGAAGGCCATTCCAGCGCAGAAGGGGTAGTGGCAGAGGTAGAGGAGATGCCATCCAATGTTACAAGTGCTATAAGTGAGGGCACAAGTCTTATGAGTGTCCTGAAGGTGAACATGATGGACCAAGAGGAGCATATGGTGCTCAAATAGAGGAAACAGAGGCACCACCCCAGGAGGTAGAGAATGTACCAGATACAGGAGAGGCCTTAGTCTTGAATAAGGTACTACTGAAACCGACAAAGGAGACAGTTGACCAAAACCAAAGAAAGGCATTATTCCAGACTGTGTGTAAGTCACACGGGAAATGCTGCAAACTGATTATAGACAGTGGAAGCACTGATAATGTAGTTGCCACAGAGATGGTGGAGAATTTGGGTTTGAAAAGGTTGAAGCACCCCACTCCCTATAAGGTGTCTTGGTTACAGAAAGGGCATCAATTTCTAGTTGATGAACAATGTGAGGTTGAGTTCCATATTGGCAAATATAGGGACAGGTAACTTGTGATATTATGCCTATGGACGTGGGTCATATTTTGCTAGGTAGACCATGGCAGTATGATCGAAAAGTGGTTCATGATGGAAAGACAAACTGCTATACGTTTGTCAAGGATGGGATTAAGCATACGCTTGTACCCATCAAGGAAGAAGAGATAGCAGAAGCTAGTGCATCCAAAGCGCTACTGGTGGGAGGAAAATAATTTTTGAAGGAGATTGAAGATAATAAGATAAAGTATGTTGTTGTAAGGATTTCTAGAACAATGTTGTTACATACTGAAATTTCAGACTTACCTGAAGAAATTTAGGATATGTTGCAGGAGTTCAGTGACATTGTGGTGGATGATTTACCGGATAAGTTACCACCCAAGAGAAGTATCAGTCATCACATAGATTTCATACCCAGAGCTAGTTTACCAAACAAGGCTGCTTATTGGATGAGTCCTAAGGACAACGAAGAGATTAGGAAGCAGGTACAGGAATTGCTGGACAAAGGATTGATATGGGAAATTTTAAGTCCCTGTGCAGTTCCAACAGTTTTAGCTCCCAAGAAAGGAGGAGAGTGGTGAATGTGCATTGATTCAAGGGCCATCAATAATATTACCATCAGGTACAATTTCCCATTGCCACGAATGGATGACATGATGGACTGCTTGAGTGGAGCAGCATATTTTTCAAAAATAGATCTAAAAAATGGATACCACCAGATTAGAATAAGAGAAGGGGATGAATGGAAAACAACTTTCAAAACCAATGAAGGTCTATATGAGTGGTTGGTGATGCCATTTGGGTTAAGTAACGCCCCTAGCACTTTCATGCGCCTAATGAACGAGATGCTGAAAGAGCTCATTGGGAAATTCGTGATTGTATATCTTGATGATATACTGATGTTCAGTAAGACCAGAGAAGAACATTTTCAACATGTTAGATATGTGCTGGAGAAATTATAGCAAAATAATTTTCTCATAAATTTGAAAAAATGTTCTTTTTTCAGAAGGAATTAGTCTATTTGGGTTTTGTGATTTCAGAAAATGAGCTGAAAATGGACCCAGAAAAAGTTGCAACTATAATCAATTGGCCATCCCCTAAGAGTCTGTTTGAAGTTCAGAGTTTTCATGGGTTGGCGAGTTTCTATTGTAAGTTTATAAAGGATTTTAGTGGGATCTGTGCACCTATGTTGGACACCATTAAAAGGCAAGTCAGCGTTTCCATTGGACTGAAGCGGCAGAGAAAATCTTCCAGATATTGAAGAAGAATATCACTGTGAGGCCAATCTTGAGATTGCCTGATTTTAACAAACTTTTCCAAGTTTGTTGTGATGCCAGTGGTAGAGCCATTAGAGCCGTACTCAGCCAGGAAGACAAACCAGTGGCTTACTCCAGTGAAAAATTAAATGAAAGTAAGTAGAAATACATGTCTTACGACAAGGAGTTTTATGCTATCGTCCAAGCATTGAAGCATTGGAGACACTATTTGTTGGGTAATGAGTTTGTCTTGTTTTCTGATAACTTTGCATTGCAGTATGTTATGCAACAACATAAGCTGAACCACAAGCACAGGAAATGGGTTGAGTACTTGCAGATTTTTACATTTTTATTGAAGCATATCAGTGGACAGATCAATAAGGTAGCAGTTGTGTTAAGTAGAAGAGTTTTACTCTTACAAGAGAGCACAATACAAGTGTTGGGTTTCAAACACTTGAAGGACTTGTATCAGACAGATGCAAATTTCAAGGAGGCTTATGAAGCCTGCCAAAACCCCTTGTTGAGAAATAATAATCCATGGTTGGACTATAACTTACAGGAGGAGCTGCTATTTAAAGGAGGACAACTATGTATTCCTGAATGTTCAATGAGGGAGAACATCATCTGGGAAAAACATAGCGGAGGTCTAGCCAGACACTTCGGCATTGATAAGACCTTGGATCAGCTCAATCATTTTTATTACTGGCCAAAGATGCGAAGAGACGTGCAACGATATGTGACCAGGCGTAAAGTGTGTCAGTTGACTAAAGGACACAATCAGAACACGAGACTCTACACACCACTGCCTATTCCAAGTAGACCGTGGGACTCAGTCAACCTGGACATTGTCTTGGGTCTGCCAAGAACACAATGAGGGTATGACTCCATTATGGTGGTAGTGGACCGGTTCTCAAAAATGGCACATTTCATCCCTTGCAAGAAAACCAGTGATGCCACTCACGTAGCACACTTGTTTTTCATTGAAGTTGTTAGATTGCACGACCTACCCAAGTCCATTGTTTCCGACAGGGATGTGAAATTCACAGGGCATTTTTGGTGCACCTTGTGGAAAAAGCTGGACACACAGTTTAATTTCAGCTTTGTTTATCACCCATAGATCGATGGGTAGACGGAGGTGGTAAACAGGAGCTTGGGAAACCTGCTACGGAGCTTAGTTGGAGAAAATTCATGGATGTGGGATTGTGTACTTGCCCAAGCAGAATTTGCTTACAACGATTCACCGAATCAAAGCATGGGAAACAATCCTTTTCAGATCTTGTATGGAATGCATCCTCGCGGAGTGCATGGGTTACGAGATCTAGGACAGTTGGAAGGAAGGAGTGCTGATGGGGAAGATTTTTCAAGAGCAATTAATGACCTACATGAGCAGGTAAAGTCAAAGTTATAGGAAAATAGTCAGAAGTATAAACAACATGCAGATCTGAAATGACAGGAGGTACAATTTAATGTAGGGGACCAAGTCCTAGCACATTTGCATAGAGAAAGGTTCCCTAAGGGTGAATACAATAAATTGAAATTTAAGAAAATTGGACCTTGCAAAATTTTACGTAAATTTTCTGCAAATGCCTATGAATTGCAACTGCATCTAGGAATAGGCATATCAACTATCTTTAACGTGGCATATCTGTTTCCATACACTACCAGTCCTAAAGACAATAGTTCGGCACAACCAAATCGGTATACCCAGAAAGGAAGTATTTCTTGAATGAGGCAAATGCCTTCGGCTCAACGCCTTGAGATCGATAGAATCCTCGATACATGGGTGGTCAGGCGGACTCGAAGAAAAGAGTACCTACAATACCTTGTCAAGTGGAAGAACCGTCCCATTGAGGACAATTCATGGCTTGACATAGGATAGATACAACGTGTAGGGTATTCAGTCGAGGAGCTCATGGACCGAAGCGATGAATTTTTATTACCCTAGGAGCCTGATGCAGGAGCATCCAGCTAGGGGAGATCAAGGCTGGAGTATTTGTCTCAGCAGGCTAGAAAGGTTCACAGCTAGTTTCTAAGTCTCATTTAATTCTTTTAGTTAATAGCATTTAGGATGTTGTGGCAATTTTAAGGCCGTCTTAGCCTACTATTTTTATTTTCATTACATTTTCTTTTAAATTTACTGTTGTAGGTTAATTTTAGAATCCAGATAAAAAGAAATGAACATTTATCATGAATAACCATATGTAACTGCTAACAGTTTTAAGTAATTGTATAGTAATCCTTTAAAAAAGGAAAAAATCAAAAACTGTAATGATTCCATCATCGGTGAAAATAATAGAAACATAGAATTTTTTAAGAGAGAATCTGAATCCATTTCCATTCCAGCAACATATTAATTTCTTCCTAATTAAGAACTGAGTGTGTTCCATAATAACGACAGAGAACTAGCAATTTAGATTTTCTTAACAGCCACCGAGAAAGTTAAATTCAGTGAAACAATAGAGGGCCTCATCGAAGAATCAACCACGGATACGAGGGTGAAATAACCAGCGGAGGAATCAAATACAGATACAACCAACATCTACAGTTCCTGAGTATACAAAGAACCTGGCAAAGACTACAGTCACACGTCAACAGAGGGTTTCATAGAACCAATAGACATAGTCACAGCAAGGATGCCACATACATCTACAGGTACTAGAATATATAAATATATTTTCTTTTTACTTTCAAAATATTCGCATAAAGATATACATAGAAGTATCAAAAATATTTACAGTCCAAGTTGAGGACGATATTGTAAACTGTAAAGACCAAACGACAAGACCGTGGTTCGAAACCCCAACTAATAACTTAAACAACGTTCAGACATAAGTTACAAAATTCTTTAAGGCCTAAAGGCATTCAGACATAAAGCCAATAACAGAGAGGCTAAAGCCCTCGACCAAAGACCAGAGACAACCAACAGGGAACAAGAGTGCCGAGACAAGAAAACAAACAAAGCAACATGGAATGATCCTACCCATTCCAAAATGTGGGCGATAGGACCTGAGACCAGCAACTAGGACAGCTCAACGTCCACTTGCAACCACCAAGAGCCAACCATCAACAAATAGAAGTTACATTCTGAAACTTAAGCAGAAAGATAGGTGTAAGCGTTTACAGAGTTGGAACTTACCAGAGGAGTCGAGCTCACGTAGGAGAAGGAGAGCTTTCGACCAAGTCACAACCACTAGAGTGGACCCTTCTCACAAGGAGCGACAACCCTCAGTATTAACAGAAAATCAGAGCAGTGTCATGAATCAAAGATAGAGGGCTTACCTGTGCAAGCTTTTTGAGCAGAAGCTGAGCGCTCGGTCACCCCGCGACCGTGGCCTGAAACAATTGACAAATTGATAGTTATATAATGAAACAATTACACAGAAAATCGAAAGATTCAACCGAACTATAACCACAAGCACCATCTTAAAATCAAAGCGACCATGAAGTGAAACAATGCCCACAAATCCATCAAAGAGGTAGCCAACGCCACCATCAGAACGGAGAAAGCAACTTGCAGAACCCTGAGACTTGGCATCCACAGAGCCGAGCTTCAAAACCCCTGAGAGAACCAGCGAACAGAGGACTACAACCAGAGGTAACACATAACTAGAACCCTCGGCTACAACACCGGGATTCGTGACCAAGGTGTGCAGACAGAGAGCCATCGAACCCTCACCAACTGCAAAATGAAACTAGAGCAACAAACCCTCTTGGCAAAACAGAGAAATGTCGGGCACATTGACCGAATGAGGGGTTAGGGTTTTTCGAGGGTGTAGTGAAAAGGCGGGAGAGCAGAGCCCGAGGTCGAGACAAGTGTCTCCCTCACAATTAAGAGCTGGTACCAAACAATTAATCACGTAATAATGCAAATCAATTGCAAATCAATTGCCACATATTATCACAAATCACACGTTTAATAATAAACGGGGTACAATAAAGCTGTTCCCATCATTTTCAATGGAGACAATCGCTAAAAAGAAGGTATTTGTTGCTAACAACCATTCTTGTTTGTCATTACGTTTGTATGTAACTTGCCACATACTATTGATGTAAAGTGGCCCTAATGGAAATAATACATACTTTCCATCAAATAAATTGTTTTTCGAATTTGAAATATTCGTATTTGAGTTCATGTTTAGATGAGAGGTTGAGTGAATATTTTATTTACACGACTCGAAAACCATTATTAAAATTATTATTTTTTAAGTGGAAAATTGCACATTAAATTATTAATTAGTGTGCGAGTAATATTAATTATAATATTTTTTTAAGAAATATTTTGTATTCTTCGTTTGTTTATTCCATTTATTCATTCACATGCTTGTGTTTCGGCCTATTGATAATATTATTCAAAATTAAGTTATGTCATATACATAGTTTATATTAGAATTAGATTTTAAGAATTTCAAATTTTATATTAGAATTAGATTTTAAGAATTTCAAAATTTTAAATTATGAATAGCGATTATTTAATAACTTAAAAATATTCTTCATCTTATAAATGATTAAGGAATAATTAAAAGGTCTATAAATCATTTTGGGTCGCCTTCTATCTCTAATCTATTAAAAAATAATTCATGAAACATGATTGCTACTTAAAAACTATTTATGAAACTTTCACTTGCCACTTCATTTGGTGTCGGCCCACTTCATTTTCCGTGGTGATTGAGTGCACGTCCACGAAGCAGCCATTAAATTTCGGGAATAGTGTTTACAACGGTTGGAAATAGTAATTATTCCAGTATGCATGCAATGTAGTTTAGATTTACAGACTACAGTTTGAATTGAATAGTAATTATCCCTGTCTGGATTCGCGGTGTAGTCTAGAATTAGATTTTGAATTGATTATTCTAGTATGTATGCGGTGTAGTTTAGATTTAGAGTTTAAATTGATTTTAAGTTAAGATTGTGTGATGAATAGGAAAGAAGCAACTTATATTATATTAAATATCATTTTGGGATTGCTTTAAGTAAATCATTCATTTATGACTATTTTCATGAAACTAATTTATTTCTCATAATTTTTGAATAGTTCAATTAGCACTCATTGCATCTCGTGATACAGGTGAAGAAGTGGGATTGAAACTAGTGAAATGAATCACATAGGGTCAATCATCACTTCTAGGGCTTGCACCTGGTAACCACGACTTCCCGAGAAAGTCACCCATCCCAGATTGCCTCTGGCTCAAGCTGGATCTGTCAAAATATACTTGTTATATTATCTGTGTCTGTCAAAATATGAATCCAGAAAAACTAAGAACTGCAATTTAGTGAATATGTATGTGAGAAATCTAATAATTAGAAGTTTTCCTGTGTGTAATTTGTGTTTTCTCCTCTCTGTTTTTCCTTCAAATTGATATTAGAGCTAGAGGATTTGAGTAGCTAGAAATTCCGCTGCTGCAACTTGCAGAGCCCCCAAGTGATAAATGGGTCGAAAGTTTTGAAGAGCTCCCCAAGTGATAAATGATAAATGGGTCGAAGGTTTGGTCGCACCGCCGCGGAGCCATAAGCCTTTTCTGTTGCAATAATCTGGTACAGTCATAGCCGCCCGTAGGTGTTCTTTACTGCAGAGTGAAGGGCCAAGCGCTATGTGGATGAGTCACCATATATCCACCACACGTGATGCAAAGTCAAACGGTTTTAAAAATTTTCGAAAGATTTTTTGGTTTAAAGAGCGAGGACTAGCCGGACCACAACATTAAGAAGGTTTGTTTGCAAAGGTTTTTTCATTATACTTGGGGAGGTATTAAAAGTTTCCCCATATTTAAAAAGGGAAGACGATGAGCACCTTTTTTTTAAGGATTTAAATACTAGCAATTGTCCCAAAAGATACAAAGAGAGGTTGATAGGATTATTAAATTAGAATTGTTGAATTTCTCTAGAAGACCTTTTTTGGGAACAAAACTCCAGTATATTACATAAAAAATGTGTTCCATTCAAGGGATAAAACCCCTTTATCTCACAACAGTGATTTTGACTAATGGCCATCAGATTGTAGTTGTCTGTTTGACATTGTGTGCTTGTCTCTCTGTATCAATTTTTTTTTTCAGGAAGCTCGTTGGTGTGATAAGAAGTATTGTTGCATAAGATTTCTAAACCCACAATAGGCAGACACACAACACAGTTTTAAACTCAAGAAAACCCTCATCGTGAATAAAAACTCCAGTACGTTACATAAAAAATGTGTTCCACTCAAGGGATGAAACCCCTTTGTGTTACAACAGTGATTTCCACCAATAGCCATCAAATTACGGACGTCTATCTGACACTTAGTACAACATGTCTCTCTGTATCTTTTTTTCCAGCAAGCTCGTTGGTGCAATGAGAAGTAATGTTGTATAAGATTTCTAAATGAAGGACAAATGGGAGGAAGACAAATAGGAAAGAATCTCCCGGTTCTTATGTTTAAACATATCAATCTACAAGAAAAACTCGCCAATTCGAAGATTTTCCTTAATTTCAACGTAATGTGGAAAGATCTTGCTAGCTTAAATAGATTATCTAATTCATCTCTCTTTACTTGTGGATTTGCGTAAGGGTTTGTATTGAAGCTTTTCATGAAAATATATTGCTAGGTTAAATATATCATATGTTTCATCTTCCTTCACTTGTGGATTTGCGTAAGGATTTGTATTGAAGCCTTTCATTCTCAAGATTTTTTGTTTCCATCATCTTTATTCAAAGGTTTTCGATTTAATTTCAATAAATCTAAGATAATATCAAATCATTCTGGTTTTCACTTTCAAATTTATTAATCTACAAGTGTTTTGGATAGAAGTGACGTGATTCTTTCGCTTCTACTAACGTGTCAACAAGTTCCTTGCAAAGGGAAAACGTGGAGAATCACCGATGAGCCCAATGTCCTTGCACAATGAACTCGAAGAGCATAGAGATAACTATGCAGAATAGGAAATGGAAAGTGGTAAGGTTTTGATGATGACATCCCACTCCAACTTTGTGGCCATGATCCCTGGTTTTCTTATTTATGCAGGGATTCAAGCCAACAGAGAGCATAGAGGTCGCAAGATTGAGTTCTGTGAGCCTTCCGAGCCCCATGCCTTCCTACCAACCCAACCCTGCATCGTCGTCTTTTGCGAGCCCGACGCCTTCTTATCACCCGAGCTCGATGCCTTCCTACCAGCCCAACCCTGCATCGTCGTCTTTTGCGAGCCCGACGCCTTCTTATCACCCGAGCTCGATGCCTTCCTACCAGCCCAACCCTACATTGTCATTTTTTGTGAGCACGACTTCGTCATCATTCGAGCATGGTGGAGCATGCACGAAAAACTCTTTGATCCTGTGGCTCAAGAACCTTATGACGTCATCGCCCACTGTGCTGATTCACGACGGGGGCTTGATCTACGCATTGATGACCCTATTCCTGAGCACAAAAAATTCCAATGCTCTTGACTGGTGTGCTTCATTAAAAAGCTCAAAGAAAAAGGGAAGAAAGGGCAGGATGTGTGGATAAAGAATATACCTTATAAAGGAATCACAGGAACAGTTTCAGTCTTGTGAGCCATGGCTGAGATGAGAGAAGAATAGGGGGACTTATTTGTAGGTTTTGCTTCACATTTTTATGACCTACAACAGCATGCAGAAGCTGGTGAAACCCACAGAGAAGAAGATCCAACCATTGAATCAAATAGAGAATTGAATGAAGATAGCCAAGCAATCTGTATTGAATGGCTAAAGCCTAACATGGCTATAGCCAGTGGTCTAAGGGTGATGCAATTGGCTCCAATAGTGAATAGCTGCATGGAACGCATGAAACTCGGTCTGGAGAAAAGAAAATCAAAGACAGGTGATTTGCAGCAGTAGAAAGATGAAGTAGCCAAGTAACTAAAGCAAGAAATACCCACCACCAGTGATCTGATCATCCCACTGTTTCAAATTATATGGTTGTTGTCAAACTCCAAACTGATCTTATGACATCTATGAATATATAATCTTGTCATTTTGGTTGTAGTAAACCTACAACTATGTCGTAAAGGTTAATCTGGATACTATGTTTTCAGAGCTGTTTATTTTTAGAAACTCAAATTAAATTAGCATACCGCACCATGTCAAAACAAAAGGCCACAGTAACTTAAAATATATGTAAACAAGGCCTCTCACTGACAGAACAATATATATCTGCCTGTTCCAATCCAGAATAAATAAATAAAACTAACTTGTGAATGTGTTTAGAGATGTACTCGAATTAGGAAGTACTGGACACTCTCGGCGGTGGCATAAAATGCCTGTTCAGGGTCAAAATTTAAAGGCATAAAATGAGGAGAGTACTGAGCATGATATTTAATGTTAGCTGCAACCTCTAAAGCTTCTTTGGTTGTAGGATGAGCAACAGTTGGAATAGCGGAGAGATTTCCTTTCAAAGACTTGTTGCCCTCGGTAAACCTTATTTCCATTTTGAAACATTTTATGTTTCCCCAGTCCAGGCAACTCAGCTATTAATACTTGCAGAAATTATAGATGTCAAACGTACTACATGAAGTAGTGGACACACTATTATCACATTTAAAGAAACAATCAATGATAGTATATAAATCAGAGTTCCTTAGGCATCTCAAGCCTTGGCTGGTCAACAATATTCAAGCACAAATTATATCGAATTGCTATGGGAAATATTGGAAGTGAATGAACTGTGATGATCAGAAATTCATCAGCTGCCAGTGCAAATTTTTCCAGACACGTTAAACATGGGTGCTTAAAAGTTAATAAGCACGGAGTTACATTGGAACCCTAAGCTTTCCCAGCTCAGTTTGTTTTAAATAATAATAAAAATTATATGACAGATGTACAAACACAATCATAAAAAAGGCTTCTTTCATTAGGTAGTAAAATCCTCACTACCTCTAGTTCATCGCTCATACAAGATCAAATATTTTCGGAACCTTATGTGAAGCTTTCAGATAAGAAACAATCCAACCTGGTTTTCAAAAGATACTGCTCTAGTTTAGATACAGTGTGGATAAAACTAAACTTTCTGACTAGATTCTCTAATTCTAATTAAAACTAAACTTTCTAACCAGATTCTCCGATTCTAACTAAAACTAAAATGAAGAGTGAAGTGTGCCATTGCAAAAAACATGGCAATAAACCACGAGACAACAATTAAATAAATATTAAAATCTCATGAATACAATATCCCATGTATCTAATACAGGTTTTATGAATCTATACCAACAATTACAACATAAGATAAATGAATCTTGTTACCATCTGAATGATTGTCCAAGGCAACGAAACTGAAAAGAAATAAGGTCACTTTATGATGAAGATTATTAGCAGTGATGTGTCGTTGCTTTTAATTTCGGACATGCTCATTGGAATAACAATAACTATTAACTTGGGCCTAGACTTTGTGAATTCCAGTGATGCATATGAGCTAAGGGCTCTTAGATAAGAATGCAGAGACTCCAGGACATGGAACAAGCACATATCAATCTGTGCCAGATTATTATTTTATCTAAGCCTAAAGAACTTCAACTAAATTCACAGAGGATGGGGGAAAAACAAGAACATGCCCTGAAATGTTTCGCGCTTCATACCCTTCAAAAGTTTCCCACTGATGACAGAAAGATGAAAAGCACACAACTTCACAAGCAACTCAAAGAAATCATCTGCATCTCCTAACCTTTACATATTTTACAGAACAAAGATTAGCAACATGTGATCAAATGCTAACTCTGAACAAGGACCACTGACCCACCCAACTTCAATGCAGAAATCTCGGAAATCAGCACCATTCATGTCCAAACATTGTTTAGAAGATTCCTTGGTATCCTACAGCACTCCATTTTGACGTATTCCTTTGAGATGTAGACAATATAGCTCAAGTAGACATCTAACAGAGTTAATGTTGCTAACATACTCTTCTTGTGTTGAAAGAATTTTGATTTATAATTGGAGATTGACCTGTCCTATGTAGACTGACCTGTTTTGCTCTAAACAAGCCCCAATTAGGTCCACAATCTTATGAGAAATTATCAACATTCACATTCTAATCACTTTGCTTTCTCCTTTTTCTTCTTCATAGAATTTGATTGAAGTAGAGTTTCTAGTGATTTGGCCTTCCTGTTTCGTGCTCTGCCAGCTTCCTTCAAGAGTTCTGCCAGCCTTTTCTTTTCATCATCTACATCCGGGTTTGCTGTGCCAAGTTTCTCTTCTCTCATTCCAACAACATATTCCAAAACCCCGATGGCATCCTCCAACCTGCACATGATGAACATGAATAATCAGTTACAAATATATCCCAAAGAAATTAAAGCCACCATAGAAACCAACATTCAATCTATCCAGATCCCACAAACATAAGCACTTGGAGATGCATATGGAACTTAAATTAGTTAAACAATTTAAATTTGGCTCAAGCTTCACGACACTCTAAAAGATTAAGGTTAAGGTATATATAAGAAGTAAGGATAATCACTTGTTAAATTAGATATACAGAGTCTTAAAATACTGCCAAATTGACCAAAATGAAACAGAAAAAGCATGCAATTGACCAACTAGTTTCAGAGAAGTCAGAAACAATAGATAACACCTATCAATTGATTCATGCAAGACAAGCTTGACCAGTTCTGAGTCCTTATCAGAGAAACCCATACTGCTCTTTTTTAGACAATACAACAATAAATCCATAAGAAACAAGAATAAACAGTGGCAAAGCAAATTCAAAGAAGCTACATAAGACCCACAATTTGATACACACATACAAAACACTTTAACAGACTAACATAATTCAATCAATCTGGAAAACATTATTAAATCTGTAACTACAAAGGTTGTACTTGTATTTATGAAACAACTCTAAAGAAGCTTAATATGTGAACTCAAACTTAACTAATCAATATACATAAGCTTCAGTAGAGATCACCAATTGTTTGTGAACCACATCTAACTTGTGATTTAGCAAGCGGATGCACTCGTCAATCAAATTGAAGAAGGACAAAGTGTGCAAACATCATCGATTCAACTTCATAAATAGTGAGAGCATGTTTACATAGTGATTTGATTCTAGATAACGTCCATAGACTTCAGAGTCGATTGCTAGGAATCAAAATTTGAGAAGAACAAAACAGTACAGTCTCATCAACCAGTCTATATACAGAACAAATACACATACATAAATCAGTTTCACAAAAAAATTCAGTCAATATACATAACTACAGTTGAGGCCATTAATTGTCTGTGAACCACATCTAACTTATTGACTCAGTAAGTAGCCACACTCACCAATCAAATCAAAGAAGCCTGAAAAAGTGAAAAGATCATCAATCAAACTTCATAAATAGTGAGAACGTGTTTACATAGTAATTTGATTCCAGATAACATCAACAGACTGCAGAGTCAACTATTTGGAAATTTTGAGAAGCACAAAACAGTACAGACATAACCAACCAATCTATATATAAAGAACAAATATAGTGATACATAAATCAACATCCCAACAGCTCAAAACACTGCATATGCCCCTTGCCAAAACATGCTAAGGCAAGGATATCAAACAAGGGAGACAATTTTTTCATCCTGAACACCCAATTTCTTTAACTCAACTAGTTTTTCAAGATATGTCAAAGCAGCACGTAGAGCATCACACGATTTGTTCTGATTCCTAGAAACTTTACAGCTCAAAGCATATTCCATAGTTAACTAATAATTCAGCATAAAATGAAACCATCGAACCTATCTTGTTAGAAACTCAATACCCAAAAATATATATTCATATGCACCAAAGACCATTGAATCTAGTACGGACTCCAAGGATGTAAAAATCAATTTGGAAATAGAAAAGCCATTGAGTCCATCAAAAGAAAAAATTGAAACAAAGACTACATCTACTGACCTACCCATTGCATCATATGTTCCGGCCAGATTGCTATATACTGCAAGAGTATCTGGATGATAAGGACCAAAAACTTCTTCCAAAATACTCTTGGCTTCTTCAAATAAATCTGCAGCCTCATTTATGGCATAATGTTGGACACATGCCAGTCCCATTTGATTCAAGATGACTCCAAAGAAGGGAGATTTCCTCTCTCTACTTGCCCTCAACTTTCCCACTGCACTCTTGAATGAAGAATACGACTCACCATACTTTCCTAAAATATAATAAATCACTCCCATTTGTGCTTCAATGCCTACGATTTCACTCTTCTGACCAGGAGCATCATCCAAAATCTTGAGAGCCTTTTGGAGAAGGCGAAGGGCTTGTTCAAGTTCACTCATCGCTTCATAAATTGCAGAAAATTCTGTCAATCCACCAGCTATATCTTCAGGAGGATGCCCTACAACAGGCTTATTATAAATTCTGAGAGCATTCTCGCAGTAAGTTTTAGATTCCCTTAGTTTCCCTGTTTTGTAGTATAGGTCTGCCAGACGAACAAAAACTGCAGCAGCAGAGGGATGGTTCTCACCTTTCGTAGATTTCAGCACAGTAAGGGATTTTTGATAAGCAAAAACAGCTTCATCATATCTGCCTAAAGAGAGATATGTGTCACCAATACTACAATCTATTGACGCCACCTCTGACTCTTGACCATTCGAGATCATAGCCATACTGGCTAAGACTAAATGCTCTAGGGCCGCTTCATAGTCTCCTTTTCCATCACAAATCAATGCCATTAGCCTTCTATCAGCTGCTTCTTCAAGGGAAGCTGGGATGCTATGTTCTTTGTGTATATCCAGAGCATGTTGGCAGAGCTTCTCAGCCTCATCAAATTGCATCGCTTGAACATGGGCTTCAGCCAGATACTGACAAGTCTCTTCGACTCTCGGATCCATTTCTCCCAGGACTTGTTTCTGAATTTCCAAACCAGATTTATAGCACTCTATGGAATTCTCAAGTTGACCTAACATGGCATACGTATCACCCAGCTACATGCGCCCTGCAAATGTAGCAAGAGCATGCTATTGGGCTGGCTCCAATACTCACTTTCATGCTGCAAATAAGCACTCCACCAGAATCGATAAGGAGAACTGCAATTGTGCAACCTTGAGAGGGTTTCCGTTGAGGTTTTGTGAGACCCGGGCAATAGAACTCGCGGCAGCTACAAAGATTTTCGGTTGAGACTCAGTGGAAAGCAAAAGGGTGGTGCCAGGTCTCAGTGGAAAGAAGAAGGGTGCGTCAAGTGTTGCGCCAGGTGTCAACCTAGGAATGAAAAGGACGACAAAAATCCCTTTCAAAGGAAGGCCTATTGGCCTAATTATAAAGGTTTATGGAGATCTTATAAAAGTCTTTGATAAGGTTATCTGAAAAGGTTTATTAAAAGAATTGGTTATAAAAGAAGGTTATTTGAAAAGTTTATTAGAAGGAAAAGTTATGAAATTTTATTTGAAAAGGGGAATATCTTTTTTAAGTTTGAAAATTAAAGGTTTCAGTTTAGTAAAGGTTTGGAAAATTATTTTAAAAAGTTGATATATATATATATATATATATTATATATATATAATATATATATATATATTATAATATATATATATATATATATATAAAAAAGGTTTATTATAAATAAAATATATTTTTTAAAATGGTAGATTTTTTGTGGTAGTTTTTTGAGGTGTTTTCTTTTTATTGAAAGAGAATTAAAGAAAGAAAGGATTTTATTGGAATGAGAGTTTAGGATTTTGCAATAGATCTTTTTATCAGGAAAGTTTTATGTTTTGGGTGAATATTGTGCTTTACAGGGGCGTATATTAAAAATCATATTTTTTTCATGGGCAATATGGAGGAAGCCTCATGCAATTAGAAAATCAGGCAGAAGACCGAAGAAACACAATAGTCATGGGTTGCAAAGCGCGATTGAAGAAGATAAAAAGAAAAACTGAAAAGAAGAGGGAGAGATCATTGTCATGTTCAGAGAGGATCATGCCACAACTAAAGAACTGAGAAGTATAGTAGAAGACAAAGAATAAATCGAAGTTGATTGGTGTAGCATGGATTTACTAGTAAAACTTTTGATTTTTGGGTTTCCAAAATGCAAAATTTTCTTCGAGGTAAAGAGTTGACTGAGTACCAGTGTAGTAACCCATATGATGAAGTATGCGGTGTTCTAGCATTATATTTTATAAAACAGACATTGGATGAGAATTCTTTGTGTGAGGTAGTAAGACCTATATCTTCTGAGGAAGCATGGAAGATGTTGGAAGTGAAATTGGGTACAAAGGGAAATGGCATGCAACAATAACTTGAATTAAGTGTTATTAACTAAGTGAAAAGGAGGGAACCTTTGAGAAACCAGGAGTTATCGGGTTTTCGGCTCTGCAACTCTCTGACCTAGGGTTTTGGAGCGCAGTCTGTGCACTGTTACCCACTCTGGTAGGCGGTAGTGCCCTGTTCAATAATCTAAGACAGTGGGGGCTTGCCCTCGCCTAATGGATGAAGCAAGCGGGGGCCAATGGGGCCCCTTCCTACAAACAAACAATGATGGACAAAGGTAAAAGCCCTTTGGAAGGAGTGCAAATCACGGGTTTAGACACCATGGGGAAAAATGAGCTTAGTAAGAAGAAAAAACTGGATGGCAACACGAAGGAAACCCAGTTTTCAAACCAGACAAAAGGCATAAAAAGTCTAGAAGGAAAAGACAAACCAGATCCCATTGAAGGAGCAAGAAAGAATATCAAAGAAGTGGAGGATGCTGAAACCTCCCCCTTGAAAGTCCTAGATCCAGAAGAACCGGCCACGGAAAGCAAATAATAAAGAGACCAGGGGCATTGCAGGCCAAAAGCTACATAAATCCTGAGGGTTATCATCACCAACCCTGAACTACAAGCTTATAGGGATCGTATGGCTATTCATGCAGTGATCTGCAAGTTCATGGGCTTTTGGCCCACAGAAAAAGCCTTATGCCAATGAATCAAGCAAACTTGGAAGCCGAAAGGAGATGTTAAACTCCACCTGGGGGCCAAAGGCTTTTTTACGGTGGTCTTTGTAAACCTTTAAGACAAAGACCGCATATTTGATGGAGGCCCTTACTTTTATGCCTCAGCAGGCCTCTACATGAGACCCTGGAAACCAAATTTCGCACCAGAACAGGAAACATTCAAGCATGTTCCTATTTAGATTCACTTGTTTTCCCTCCCTATCAACTACTTGAGACTAGTGGCTTTGGAACAAATAGGCAATAAACTAGGAACCTTCATTCAAGCATCGGAACCAATCCTCCAAAAAAGGGACACATCTTGCGGTAGAATCTGTGTTGAAATGGATGTTTCAGGTGCTTTCCATGAAGGTCTATGGTTGGAAGATAGAGATGAAGTCTTTTTCCAAGCCATAGATTATGAACAAATACCCTTCAGATGCAGAAAATTCCATGAACATGGCCATCTAATCAGGGAAGGTCTCATGCATAAGCCCGTAGAGAAGGCTAAGGATCTCCCCAGCAAAAATCGGGATGGTTTCGTCCGACCCACAGGTAGACATCGGACCAACAGAAGAAACCAACCGACGATAGGAAACATCAACAAAAGGTTTATGAACACCTTTGAGGTGCTTAGAGAGGAAACTGGGGCAGATGAGGATCCCAAACACCAGCATCTGAGCAGGAAATCACGAAAACGAACAAGCAGAACACCCAGAAGCCAACTCCAATCTCGATTGATGATTTTCTCCGAGATCCAGGATTGAGGAAAGACACAGAAGGGGATGAGGAAATGACATTAAGCGAAGTGGGCATAGAGGATCAAGACCTAAATGACACTCTAGAACAAGAAGGAAGAAGGAATGGACCTTAATACCATAGCTGAGCAATGGAAACAAAAAGGAGTGGAGCACATTCCAGAGGAAGAGATTGACATAGTCAACTTCCTCTTTCTATCAAGGTAGGATGTAGCCTTGAGAGGGCAGAAAACGGGTCTAGGTGCAACAAAGGGATTGGGAATCAAGGCACAAAACCTACATCAAACTCATTCTACTACAAAACACAGAAAGAAACGGGGAAGAAGAACAAACAATGAAGTGCTCCATGAGCTCGGCCAAATGCTCATCAACTTAGGCAAGATGAAAGCCCTTGAGGCTTTCCCTCTCTCATAATTATTTTTTAATTATGAAGATACTCTCATGGAATGCAAGAGGGCTCAACAACCAAACCAAACAAAGATTATTGAAAAAGAAAGTCACACAGGAAAATCCAGAGATTGTTTTCCTCCAGGAAACCAAATGCTCTAGGCTAAAGCTGGAAGGGATAGGCAGAAGCCTGGGAAAAAGAATGGAGCACTTGGAGGTAGAAGGTAATGGTCTGGAAGAGCGTTTAACCATCTTCTAGAACCCACACTCCCTACTCCTCCTTAACACTGAGGCCTCTAGATCTTTTGTTTCCCTTGAAATGCAGATCCTAGGAGAAGCTAGCACATACTTATTCACTAATCTTTACAGCCCCCAAAGGGTGGAGGCTAAGCTACAGCTATTGGAAAACCTATCCAAGATGCAAAAAAGACACTCTAATGCTAAGGCCATCTATGGTGGCGATTTCAACATGATTACCTCTCTGGGGGAAAAGAAGGGTAGACTTCAAACCCTAAACAGACATGTCGAGGCCTTCATTTCTTTCATAAGAATGGCTAACCTGGTGTAAATCCAACCCAAATATGGCATTTTCACTTGGAATAATAAGAGAGGAGGGGACAGGCTCATCACATCTAGGCTTGACCGGTTTCTGATCTCAGACACCATTCTTCTTGAGGGAGTCATAGTGAAAACTGATATTATTCCATCTGGAGGATCAGATCATTGACCCATCTCTTTACATGCAACCATTCTTGTAACTCCAAAAAATAGACCTTTTCACTTTGAAAAATTCTGGCTTAGTCATTCTACTTTCACCACCAACATCCAACTATGGTGGAACGAGCATTTGGACACTAAAGGTACCAAAATGTTTCGGATCCAAGCCAGATTGAGGCACATAAAGGTAAAGCTATGAACATGGAACCAAGAGGTCTTTGGCAATATCTTTGAGGACAAGCAAGCCCTAAATAATCAGATGACTCTGATACATAACAATTGGATCAAGGGGGACATATCTCAGAACTCCATTAACATGGAGTGTAACCTCCTGCGAAAATGGAATGAGAGATGCAATCAAGAAGAGACTTTATGCAGACAAAAGTCTCGTATTCAATGGCTGAACGAAGCGGAGAAAACACCAAATTTTTCCATCGGTCAGCCATGGATTATAGATGCACTAATAAAATAACCAAGCTTAAGGATGCATAGGGGACCTCCTTTCAATCTCATCAGGAGATTGCCTCCATCCTCAGGAACCACTTCAGTCTTATTGCTACAAAACCGAACATCAACAGATAAGAGGCTATCAATGTAGTCATTACCTCTATTCCCAAGCTAATCACAGAGGAACAGAACAAGTCCTTAGACCGCCCGGTCACCCTTCTAGAGGTAGAAGCGACAGTCAAAGGCATGGCCAATGGTAAGGCCCTGGGACTAGATGGGTTCACCATTGACTTCTTCAAAGCTTGTTGGGACATAGTGAAGCAAGACATATGGGCGGTAGTTGAGGACTCTAGAAGATCCTCCTCCATACTCAAATCCATAAACTCCACTTTTATTGCCCTCATCCCCAAGGAAGCAGCTGCTGGTACGCCTTCTAAATCTTGACCTATAGCTCTTTGCAATGTGTTGTACAAGATCATTTCCAAAGTCATGGCCAACAAGTTAAAGCCTACTATCCCTTTGATCATCTCAGAAGAGCAGTCAAGTTATGTGGAAGGCAGGCAAATCATGGACAATGTTTTATTGGCATAGGAAATGATCCACACCCTTCAGTCTCAGAAAAAGGCTGGAATGATCATTCAACTGGACCTCTCAAAAGCATATGATAAGGTCAGATGGAATTATCTTAAAGCTAGTTTGAAAGCTTTTGGTTTTGCCCTGCATTGGATCAGATGGATTTAGGCCATGGTCAAATCTCCCAGCTTCTCTATTTTGGTCAATGGCACCCCTTCGGACCCCTTCTTCCCTTCCAGAGGCATTCATCAGGGTGATCCTATCTCCCCTTTCCTTTTTGTTATCTTAATGGAAGGAATGAGTCGCATCATTAAATCAGCTAAGGATAGGAATATCATCAAAGGTCTTCAGCCCCAGAATCACTCTCCTGCAACTACCCATCAGCACTTTATGGATGATACCATGTTGCATGGTACCCCTACTGTTAAGGAAGCCCAAGGTTTCAAAGCCATTTTGAACCTGTTCAGCCAAGCATCTGCTATGGATCTTAACTTGGATAAATCCTCTGTTTTTTTCTTCCATACGCACTTGGCAATCCAAAATCACCTCACTAACATCCTTGGTTACAAAAGACGCAACCTCCCATCTAAATATCTTGGCATTCCTCTCACTGGCAAGCCTTGGCAGAAACTCCACTGGGAGCATTTGCTATCTAGGCTAGAGGATAGGGGAAATTACTAGACCAACAAAGTTTTGAATTTTGCAGGAAGACTTGTAATGACTAAGGCAGTTCTACGAGCCATTCCTCTCTATATGCTTTCCATCCTCCCATCTCCAAAAATGGTTATACATAAAATTAGGAATATTCAAAGAGCCTTTCTTTGGTCGGGCAAAGTAGATAAACATAAATGGGCACTTGTAGCCTAGACTAAATTATGCAAACCCAAAAACCTGGGGGGCTTAGGGCTGTAAGACCCGGACACTATCAACAAAGCTTATGGAGCCAAGCTTTGGTGGTGTTGGATCAAGGAACCCCATACACCTTGGGAAAAATTGTGGAAGGCCAAATATGTCGAAACTTGGAGAATTGAGGAGTTGATCAGAATGACAGATGCTCTTGAAGGTTCCCCTATTTGGAATTTGGCCAGAGCTAACAACCACCTCATTCAAGACCACTACTTTTGGGAAATTCGAAATGGAAAAAATGCTTTATTCTGCGAGGATGCATGGCAACAGCTACCTAAACTAGAAAAACCCAGTTATCTTGCCCTACAGAGATGGTTTCAGGAAACAGGCAAGATAAAAGTCCATCAGTATTGGTCTGGAAACAACGAGAACCAACACTGGAGGAAATGGAACTTAGAGCCTCTCCCCTCAGAGGATGACATGATAGACCTCCTCAGCACCTTAAACTCTACTCTGAATAAGAGAATGATCTGGTCCACTCAGGAGGAGGACCAACTTAGGTGGGGAAAACTTGACGAGGGAACTTTCAACCTCAAGGAGGCCAGAATATATCTCGAGCACCAGGACCTCGAAGACAAAGTAGCTTGGTACCCAAATGTCTGGGACAATGCACTCTGGCCAAAGATAAAATATTTTCTTTGGCTTCTCATGCATCACAAAATCCTTACCTGGGAGAATTTAGTGAAAAGAGGTTTTATTAGGCCTTCCAGATGCCCCCTCTGTGAAAAGGACGAGGAAATGATGAACCATCTCCTTAATGACTATGACTAGACCAATAATTTGTGGGAATGGATGAAAGGAATATTCAAACAAACAGACAGAGACAGAGATTCTATTCAAGACTCCATTGCAAATTGGTGCACAAAGTATTCCAGTTGTAATATGGTTAATGCCCTTTGGAGGCCTTGCCTTGGTTTTGTAGTTTGGAACATTTGGAAAGAGAGGAATAGACGAATTTTTTAAAAAGAAGCCAAGCAACCTGAAACCATCAAAACAGTCATTATGCACAGTTTAAAAGATACTGTGCTTACCATCTGCAAAGCGGAGTAGGACAAGATGCTTACTCCTAATGACTCTTGCATCCTGCTATTGTTTGGCATGTATCGTTTGATGAGTCACAAGGCTCAAGCAAACCACCCTCGACCAGCTCCCATTCCTTCGGCCTAGCTACCCCCACCCCAGGGTTCTGCAAATTAAATTTTGACGAGGCCTCTAGGGTTAACCCTGGTCCTACAAGGCTTGGAGGCATCATCCGTAATAACAAAGGTGAAATCCTCCACATTTTCTGCAGAGCACTTGGGGAGGCCACTAATAAAGAAGTAGAATTCACAGCCCTGGAATAGGGGCTACAAATCCTCATCCGTTTGGATAATGGCTCTATAATAGTGGAAGGAGATTCCCTCTTAGCCATCACTACAGCAAGGAGAATGCAAAATGGGACTTGGCCGAAAAAAGTTACAAAGCACTGGAGACTATCCATGGTTACAACACTCATTGTGAAACATCTCTCCTCCCTCAGTAGCATTGTTCCACAGGCAGTTAGGCAGAAAGCAAATGTCTTAGCAGATTGCCTTGCCAACCACGTGGTCGATCATCCGATGGAGATCATTGACACTTGTTGGCAAGACGTCACAATTGACAAGCTTAGGAATCAATGCACTCTCATCTCGAGGCAAGAACTTACAGGAGAATCAAGAGCAGAAAATGGGTTGTAGGATATTGCTCATTAGTAACCAATGCATTTTAACAATATACTTAATGCCAAACAGAGGTAAAACGGGTGAGAGGCCCACGAAGTACTTGGGGAATGGTGTAAACTCATCCACAAGGACAAAGTGTATCGAACAGGGAGGAAAATCAACAAAAAGTATGATCGACACAGTCAGCAAGAAGTAGGTGAGGACACCTAGCTTTCAACTAGCAACCTTAAGTGTGGCAGAGTAATGGCTCTAGATCAGCATCATGAGAAGGAGATGGAAAATCAAAATGGGAGTGACTATGGTAGGAACAGTGCATATCAGAAGGTGAAGTGGGAGATCTCAATCTAGAACATTCAACCTTCAACTATAACTAAGGTAATCAACCAGGAAATCAAGACATCACATTCTCCTTACTTGATTCTTGACAATCTTAGTGTTGTTAGGAAGTTCACAGTCACCTTCACCCATGCCAACACCTGCAATAACACTATGGCTCGTGAGGGCAGTCATAATGTATCTGCTAATCAGGACCTAAAAAAAGCCCATGAGGCTTACGAGACCCGTATCCCTAAGAAAGAAAAATGGGAAATTGAAGAGCTTGAAGTTGCGGTCATCGAGGATGAAGAACAGATGGACATTCAGGCCTTGGAGACGGAAATGGACTGGATATTGGACCCAAGCACAACGACGACCAGATCCATGCAATTCGTTAGGACTCAAAGTGAAATGTGGCGTATGAAGACCATGTTGGCCAAAGCACTCATCATGCAGGGAGAAGAAATCAAGAAAGCGCACCAGTCCATTTCACTCATTTCAACGGAGAATTCAACAAAGTTATATGATATGGAGTTCAACATCATTGCATTGACTCAGGAAGTCAGAATCCTATTGCACAAGCTGGAATTCCTCATCAATCTCCTCAAGCTCTCCATCTGACAGAGAACTAATGTTGTTGTGGACGTCCCAACAGAGGAAACTAACACTAGCATGGTGAAGCATCCCATTCCTCAAATGATTCTGCAGCCCAATATCGAGATTGCAATGGCCAGCCCAAGTGCAACCAGCAAAGGCTATGTGATTTTGAAGCTGTAATGGCTTCTTGTTTTCTTGGTTTTCTCTCATTTTGTCTCTCTCTGTAGTATTTTTGAGGTCCTCCAGGCCCTCTTTCGTTTGTGTCTTCTGTCAAGCAACCCTGGATGGTTGGCCTTTCTCATTTGTGTCCCTTGTTAGGCAGCCCTGCATGGTTAGTCTCGGGTTATAAAGTTGTAGGTTTAAATGCTAACAGTCATTTTGGGCAAACTAGATGGAATTGCTTTCTCTCTCTGTGCATACAGACTTTTTGTATCCTATGTAATTTTATGATATAATATACAGCTGCTGATTTACACAAAAAATATTAATCTCTTGGGTTTATTATTCCCTTAAGTTTATAATATTAATATTAGGGTTTATAATCTTAGGATTTATAATTATAGGTTTTATAATATTAATCCTAGAGTTTATAATCTCTTGGGTTTATAATATTAATCCTAGGGATTCATATTATTCGATTGGGTTTATAATCCATTGCGTTTATTAATCCCTTGATTTTATAATATTATTAATCACTTGGGTTTATTAATCCCATGGGTTTATAATATTGAAAACCCATTGAGCTTATTAATCCCTTGGGTTTATAATATTAATATCTAATATGTATAATAACATATTAAGGTTGATACTATTAATCTAAGGTTTTATATAGTAACCTTAAGGTTTATAATATTAATCCTAATATTTATAATCCCTTGGCTGATAATACTAGTCCTAGTGCATAATATTAATTCATTAGGTTTATAATCTCTTGGGTTTATAAAATTAACATGAATAGTTTTAATACTCATCCTTAGGGTTTATAATATTAATCACTTAATTTTAATATTATTCCTTAGGGTTTATAATCCATTTGGTTTATAATATTAATAATCCCTTTGGTTTATTTGTAACACCCCTATGTCATGTTTTTTCAAACACAGTTATTTTTAGACTTTTAAATTATTGTTGTACTTAATGTCTATGGAAGTCATGATGGAAACCATGTGATGGTGTAATTATGTTTTATTTTATTGAATTAATAAATTAGATTGCTTGAGAATATACTACAAAGAGAATTTGAGTATTAGAGACTTCTTGTCAAATAATAAAAAGTTGTTAGTGGTTAAAGTCCACATGGTGGAACTTCCCAAAAGTCTCCTAGAAATCCCTAGGAGAAAACTGTTAAATATGTTAACATAATGGGAGGCAAATATTATGTTAATTACTTAGTTGGAGAGAAATACTAAGTTCGGTGAAAAGAGAAATAAAGCATAGTGGGAAAGAAAGGTTTGCTTTAAAGAAAAAGAAAATATATTTTTTCTAAATTAAAACAGAAAGACTACAAAAAAAGGCAGACATACCTTAAAACAAAACGTTGCAAAAATATGCAAGAAAAAATCTATAAGAAAAAAAAACAAGAACCTAAGAAAGGAGTTGAAAAGTGAAGAAAAAAAAGTTTAACCTCTAATGGAAATGTTGGAGACAGTTCATGTTTTGATGGAACATGCTTTGCTCTTGAATAATGGGAGGCAAATATTATGTTAATTACTTAGTTGGAGAGAAATACTAAGTTCGGTGAAAAGAGAAATAAAGCATAGTGGGAAAGAAAGGTTTGCTTTAAAGAAAAAGAAAATATATTTTTTCTAAATTAAAACAGAAGGACTACAAAAAAAGGCAGACATACCTTAAAACAAAATGTTGCAAAAATATGCAAGAAAAAATCTATAAGAAAAAAAAACAAGAACCTAAGAAAGGAGTTGAAAAGTGAAGAAAAAAAGTTTAACCTCTAATGGAAATGTTGGAGACAGTTCATGTTTTGATGGAACATGCTTTGCTCTTGAATATTTTCCAAACATCTAATTATGATTAGACACAATTCTTTTCTATTTGATCTGTTAATATTAAAATTGATTAAAATCATTATAATTAGAATGTAGATTAAAGATGAAATTCATAGAATCAACTCTATAAATTACTAGCTTTGCAAGCATATATTAAATTCTTTCCACTGATGGTTATATTCAAAATCTTATTATGATTTAAAGTCTAGACGTGAGAATGGAATATATTACACATGCATAATTAAGTTATCTTTTATTAAATTAATTTTATTATATAAGTTTGAAAGTTAAAGGTTATAAATTTCTGAACTATGCACGGATGTAATAAGTGAATTTTGCTAGATGTAGATATGCAAGAGAAAATTTCGAACTATACATGGATATAATAAGTGAATTATGCTGGAAGTAGTTATGAAGTGTAAAAATTCATGATATATAATATAGTGGATTTATTTTACGGTTCTTGAATCATATTAGTATTTTTATTTTTATTTTTTATTTTTTTTGAAGGTGGCAAAATCTATCAAACTAAGGTGTCAACCCAATAGTGAGGAATGCCATTTCTGGTTGCTATCCGCGAATGTCGGTTTGACTCATCACTGTTATCAAGGAAAACCACGCCACCTGAAATAACCCGTTGGTGGTCCGTAAGGGAGCAGGTTTTCGCTCCTGCCCAGGGCCGTTACCCTGTTTCCTTACGTCCGAGGAAAACGAACTCTTAGCCAAGCAGAAACAGGGCACCTGAAATAACCCGTTGGTGGTCCGAAAGGGAGCAGGCTTTCACTCCTGCCAGGGGCGTTAACCTGTTTCCTTACCTCCGAGGAAAACGAACTCTTAGCCAAGCAAAAACAGTTTTACGGCATACTCCAGGCCGATCAAATTCGTATTTATATTCATAAATCAAAAAAAAAATTGTATTCCAATCTCTTTTATATATATATATATATATAAACATAGTTAGTTAGATCGGACTCCAGACTACGAGTATATGCAAGTTAAAAAGTATACTATAGTAAGGAAGGAATGATTCTGAAATCTATTCATAATTATTATGTTTATTTTATGATATATCTAAAAAAAATATAATTCATTATAGTGATGAGATAGATTTAAAAATAAATGGTGGAATTATATGGACTAATTCCACCTACCGTCGAAAAGCTCCACATAAATAGATATATAAAGATAAGGGGTTAGTTTTGTGATTTCCATGTATATCTTCTAAACTACTAAGATATAGAAGGGTGTTATGTTGTACTACTTTCTTTAAGTGTTTATAACTAGTCATTATAATATACGATACATCAAAAGAATAATCAAGTACTCTTATTGGCGTTCATGTAGAGAGTTATTCTTCTTTTGACATAAGGTTATTTTGGTTAGATATCATAGTATCTCTTTCAGTTATATTCTGACTAGGATATTGGTTTCGTAGAGGTTTACTAATTATTCTCACTGCCCTTATCTAAATTAACTTTTTTGGATAAGGAAAACATGGAATAACTATGATATTCTTACGAATTAAATATTTTGTTTATGAATTAAAAAATTTAAATAGTTTTTATAAAATACTCTTTAAATATATTTAGCCTAAGATAGAAATGGTATGGTATAGGGCTATGTCAATTTAAATAAAAATTCTAGGAATCTACGAATTATGTATAGAAAACATATTAGTAAAGAGTGGAAATGTAGTTGTTATGTATTCTTAGGAATGTTTTTAAGTATAATAAATATTGAAGAAAAACGAAGAACTAAAGTGTGGAAGCATTTAGAACTAGATCTTATAACAATTTCTACTTAAATATATTATAACATTAATTAATGAAAAAACCATACCAAGGAAGTTAGATTAATTTTGAAAGCATAATAATTAGGAAAGGTAAGTTATAATCTATAAAATAGAAATGTATTATGTTAAAATAGTAGAAATTTTAACTCGAATAAAAGAAAGAGATATTTTTGACTACAACCACACTAGCAGTTTTGAAAAATTATAGTAGCAGAAAAGTTATTCGAGAGAAGTATGTAAAATCTATGAAATATATATCTATATATATATATATAGTGACAATATGAGAGATACAACTTAGTGCAAGGGGTAAGTATCACACAAAGCTATTGTCCAAAGATCCCTCAACCCTTGCAGCTCTCTAGCTCAATTCCTCTCTTTGGGATCTCAAACAGGAGAGAAGAGCATAGCTTAGTGTTCTTGATTAGTCAGGACCCTTTCTCGGGAGGGCCACATCCATTAGCACAATTTTGTATCTAAAGACCAAGGACTTGCCCTTTGAGAAAGCCTTAGTAAAAATGTCTTCTACCTGCTCATCTGTTCAAATGTGATGGATTAATGGCTCTTATATACACCATACCTCAGAGGTAGTTATATCTAATCTCAATATGCTTGGAATTGTTGTGAATCATGAGATTCTCTACGTCAATGTAGGTTTTAACCCCGAACAGAAATTACCTGCGTACGAATTCTAAATCACAGGAAAAATAAAAATGCGAGAGCATAACACATAAAACACATATACACAGAGATTTCCCACTGGATCTCAAAACCGAGACTACCAGCTTGATTTTTCATTATCTTCCTTTCAATGTTACATTACATATTTATACATGCCGAAGCATCCAATACCATGGACCGAAAACCATCGCGTCCAAAACTATGGACCAAAAAACCATAGGTAGGTTCGCCCAAAGAATATAACACAACCCAACACAGGCAGCTGACGGGAGTGTAGAGAAGTAAAAGGTAATATTTTTTTCCTGAGGATTTTCATAGATAGAGGGGATCGATTATGAGGAGACCTTTGCACCTGTCGCAAGGTATTCTTCCATACGGACGATTCTTGCTCTCTCAGCGCAGGTTGGATGGCACATTCATTAGATGGATATGAAGACTACGTTCCTCAACAGAGTCATTGAGGAGGAGGTGTACATTGAGCAGCCCGAAGGCTTTGAGGTCTTCAGCAACAAGTCGCATGTGTGCAGGCTCAAGAGAGGCACATCGGGATATGGATTGGATGAGGTGAAGCTATGTGGCTTCATGGATGCAGATTGGGCAGGGAGCTCAAGAGGTCGAGTATATGGCAACAAGGGCATCAGGTACCATCATATCAGAGATTGTGTGCAGCAGAGGATCATGTTACTTTCGTACATTCCAACGGAGGATCAAGATGTTGATATTCTGACGAAGGCTCTCACCAAAATTCGAGTACCACCGAGGCAGGATAGGGGTTGCTGATAATCCATATCTTGTCGAGAGGGAGTGTTGAGATTGCACAAGATGATGGAGCTTAGTGAAAAGAGTCGCCTTCACTAAGTGGGCCCGCAGGCTATTTTTGGCGCAAGTCTATTTTTAGACTATGTCTATTTTTTAGACATATGGATCATGTTTATGGATTGCAGCAGGTTGCTGTTTATGGATGATTGATCAAGTTGGAAAGAATAGATGGACTTCTATTTTTAGACCACAGCGGAGTGACACCACAGCGGAGTGACTGCTCAGTCTAAATATAGAACAGTCAAATATTATTAGCTCATAATAATATTTAGACTATAAACTTTGTCTTATTCTCTTGGAGCACTGAGCTACGGATGTGGTACATGCAGATCCCAGAAGGAAATACGTGGTTACCTATGGGATGACTAATAGTTGCATGCAGGACTTCAGTTAGAACTCAAGTGAGTTGAGTTTAGTGGACTGGAGGTGCAGTTGATGGAGTTGTGTTCAGTTTAGCTTTGTTAAACTAGTTGTATTTAGTCTAACTGGAAAATAGACTAGAGATGAGTTGGGTGAATTAGTTATTAATAATTCACAAGTTATTAACTCATAATACAACTAATGAATACATCAGTTAACTCAGTTGCATGTCAGTGCATGTTCAGTTCAGCAGGGACAGGTGTTAGAGAATCAGATT
>APFE030154832.1:0-10062 GCA_000404065.3 Pinus taeda | reverse complement strand
CTTCTTAACTAAGATTGCAATGAGCCCATGATGGTACAATTTATCTGCAACCGGATGACACTCCCGTTCTACACTCCTTTCGCCATTTTCTCTAAACTTCGAAGCAATTAATAAGAGAAATTGATGTGTTTCCCTGATTCAAAATGCAACAACAACCTGATATGGTACACGAATGTTAATGTGTAACATCCCTCGCAGGTCAAAAATTTATGTAATATGTACAGGAGGTCTTGCCATTTTCAATCACAACGCTCTACAAAAGCCCTTTCTTCCAATCGATTTTGAGCTCTCGATTGACCACAAATCGGCGCCATCTTTTCCTTGCGATCCTCTCCTTTTTGAACTATTTTTCATTTGTGGTTGACAAGCCTATAGCTCGTGCAATAGATTCCTCTATGATCTCAAATTCCAGTGAGCCTACTTTAGCTCGACCCTCCTCGAATGTCTTTGCAAATACCAGAGCCACGGCCGTATCGAACCCATAAAATTTCTGCAAAAAGGGGAGAAATCTCGACTCTTGCAATAGTGAAAGACTCCCCCGATACTTGGCCGTCTGCTCTATCTCCTTCATAGATGATGGTTTTTGTCTCATGGGAGCCATCTTTGTGTTGAATTCACCTCAATTATCTGTCACAGCCTTAGGAATATTTCACATTGCAGAGTACAAGGGAGTTGCCGAGAATTTTATGATGGAGATCCGACCATTCCACCGTCTTGTTGGTCGCATCCATCCAATCACATTCAATCATTAAAATATACCCTTTGGGATAGATGCACACACATATTAATCTGCTATAGCAGGCAATGATAATTGGAGGTTGAAATTTTTGCGTTGGTAGTATAACAGTCGTGGGGGATTGGATTATGAGGTAAGGCTATCATGAGTGAGTGATGGAGGATATTTTCAACGGAGGTGAGTGTGGGATTTCAGGTAGATTTGTACTATCCCTAGTTGCTCCATAATTCACATAATGTGTACTTCGGTACTTATTAAAAAGATTAGGCTTCAGAACGTAAAATATATTGCACTTAAATGATTTCTCCCTAAATTAGTAAATGATAAAACAAATTTTTAACCAAAATTTAAATAATACAATGTTATGATCTTTCATTTTGGTAGTTATTCATCAACAAGAATAAAAAATGTAAATTTCTCAATAAACGTTTTGCATCAAGTGCTTCTGTAGTATGTTTAAAAAATTCTTTGCACTGAGTTTGCATGCCTGCACTAATTGTGCTTGGAATGATCCTGCCTGCACTACAACATGCTTGCACTGAGCCTGCTTTCACTACAGCGTGCTTGCACTGAACCTACCTACACCAATCATGCGTATTCCTGCACTAGGGATATTTGTAGCATTGAAGAAAGAGGGGATAGTAATAAAATATTATGATAAAACTCAGTATTTTGGCTAGAATTTTTAAAAAAAATCTTGAATATACAAGAGAAGTTTTATTCACCATTCTTTGATGTTTCTTGATTGTGCCTTTTGATCTCATTGTATCAGATCCTACAATTGACCATGAGGGAACAAAGAAGTGGGAAGGGGTAATTTTCCTAATGGGAAGGAATGTCATAACAAGGATTCCAAGAATAATACGACCAAGGGGGGTAAACGAGAATGGGATGTGGGAAAAAAATTTGAGGGGGAAAGAGGGATTTTACAAAATCAGATAGGGATAATTATCTTAGAAGAAAAAGGAGGGTGATTCATTATGGGATTTAGAAAAGAAAAAAGCGGTAATTATGAAACGGGAAAATAGAAGAAAGGCATAATTTTATCTTCAAGATCTGCCTGCACTGGTGCCAGAAAAAGTAATTGCGGCAAGAATTAAGCATTCCTTGGGTAAACAAAACCATGCTAGTTGCCCCAAACTTGGGTAAGGGCTGGGTTCCTTGAACCTGCTTCTTCTTGGTGACAGTCAGCATATCTAAAAATCAAGTAACATTCCCCTTTTATTGAAATTTCAATCTTCCTGCTAGTATGCTGGTTTTCAAGATGATCCTTCTGCAATCATGTCAATCAATTGATTTTCATAATTATAGGAAAAAATTGTATACTTTTTATTTTTGTCATTTTTATTTATTTTTTTATCCAATGAAGAAAATAAATAAATAATAAAGTCTTCAATAGGTTGGTGTTGCCACCTACCAACTCCTTTTCATATTGTTGTCAGACTTGTTGCATAAAATCTTCTTTAGTAAGGGGCTGGAAATACACCTTCAGTCTATGCTCATTTACCAGGAATACACAATTTCGTCCATCAATAGTTTTAATTTCTACTACTCCATTTTCAAACACTTTTACCACCTCATAAGGTACCATCTAGCATGTATGGAATTTCCCTTCAAAATATTTGAATCTAGAATCGTAAAGGAGTACCCAATCACCTGGTTGGGATTGCTTCTTCTAGATAGACTTTTCATGCCACTTCTTGCGTTGTTGTTGAACCAAGATGTTCTGGTGAACAACATCCCTTTGGAATTCATCAACTCATTCAACTGTAGAAGACGTTGTTGTTGTGCTTCAGAGAGATATAGCCCCAATTGGATTGCAGCCCTGAAAGTCTTGATATGGAATTTTATCGGTAGGAGGAATTGTTTCCCGTACACCAGCTCATATAGTGCATATCTTGTGATGTTCCTCGAAGTGATTCGGTATGCCCACAAGGTTTTTGGTAATTTGGAAGCCCAATCCTTTTTGTGAATATTTATTGTCTTTGTGAGGATGGACTTAATTGCCTTGTTTGTGGACTCCACCTGACCATTTTCTTGAGGGTGATATGATGTAGATTTCCTGTGCTGAAATTTTTTACTGCTCCATCACAGCCTGTAACAAATTAGAAATAAACTGTGGTCCATTGTCAAAAAAAAATTCTCTAGGAACACTAAATCTAGTAAAGGTTTCAGTAAAAATAAAATCAACAACTCTTTCAATAGAAAAAGAAACAATTTTAGCCTCTACCCATCTTGTAACGAAATTTGTACAAACCAAAATATGCATTTTATTTAATGATGTTGGATTTATTGGTCCTACAAAAAATTGCCCATTTTTCAAAACGCTCAATCATAACCTGAGGACATAAAGGAATTTCATTAGTTTGATTCGGTTGGCCAATTCGCTAACAATTGTCACATCGCTTGACATATTGTTTGGCATCCTTAAACAAGAAGGGCCAAAAATAGCCAACTCATAACACTTTGTATGCAATCTGCTTATCGACGAAGTGACCTCCACAAGGTTCATCATGGGTAGATTTTAAAATATCCAACACTTCTTCCTCTCTTATACATCTACAGGTAATAAGATCTGCTCCAGTGTAAAAGAGGTCTCCTGGAATCCAGGAATATGCAGCACTTTTCTGTATGATATTCTTCTTTTCACGGGTGGATAAGTGAGGTGGTAATTTTCCAGTGACTAAATAGTTAGCTATGTCAGCAAACCACAAGGATTTTGTCAACACAAAAAAAATATGTTCATCAAGAAAATCATCATCAATAAGAATTGATTCACTAGGATTATTTAATATTGAAAGATAATCTGCTACTACATTAGATTTTCCTGGTCTATTAATAATGGAAATATTAAATTCTTGTAACAGTAATAACCACCTAGTCACTCTACCGCTAGTTAATGGTTTATTCATCAAATATCTTATTGTGAAATGGTCAGTATGCACAAAGACTTCATATCCTGTAATATAATGTCTGAAGTTATTGATGGAAAAATATTACGGCTAAAATCTCTTTCTCAGTAACCGTATAATTTAGTTCAGTGGATGACAAGTTTTTACTAATGAAATAAATAGCATAAGATTGTTTTTCTTCTTCTTGTCCTAAAGTTGCGCCAATAGTAGTATCTGAGGCATCGGAGGAAATATGAAATGGCAAGGACTAGTTTGGTCCTCTCAAAAGTGCCTGAACTAGTTTTTCCTTCAATGTCTCAAAGGACTGTTGGCAAGCTGTGGACCAAGAAAACTCACTATCTTTAGCTAAAAGTCAAAAAAGGAGGGTACCTATCCTTGAGAAATTCTCAGTGAATCTCCTATAGTAGCCTCCATGTCCTAGAAAACCTCTCACTTCCCTTTGCGTTTTGGGTACATGAAGACTCAAAATAATTTCTATTTTTGCAGGGTCAACCTAGATACCTTTGTCAGAAATAAGATGGCCAAGAACCACTCTCGCCTTGCACATTAATTTGCATTTTTTGTCACTCAAGGCAAGATGAGCTTCTTGGAAGTGAAGAAGCACTTTTTCTAGATTTTTGAGGACTTCTTGAAATGAATCACCAAACACGGAAAAGTCATCCATATAGATTTCCACACACTCAAGGTCAGTAAAAATGGCCAAGACTGCCCTTTTACAGGTATTCGGGGCATTACATAGCCCAAAGGGAAGCACTCGGTAAGAAAATGTACCCCATGGAAATGTAAAAGTGGTTTTGTCTTGATCCGCAGGTGCAATCTATATCTAGTTATAATCGATAAAGCCATCTAGAAATGAAAAGTACTTCTTACCAGTAAGGGTACTGAGTACCTAGTCGATAAAAGGAAGGGGGAAATAATCCTTGAGAGTGGCTTTGTTCAATTCTATGTAGTCAATACAAATGCACCATCTCCCATCTTTTTTTGGGACTAAAACAATGGAGAGACCCATTGGCTATTAGAAATAGGATAGATAAAATCAGCCTCCAAGAGTTTTTGCAATTCTTCCTTTACAACATCTCTTAGAGTTGGGTTCATATGCCTTTGGGGTTGTTAGACAAGTAGGGCTCCATCATCAATATAGATATGGTGGGTACAAGTTTCAGGAGGGATTCCTTTCATATCTTCATAGCCCCATGCAAAGGCATCAAGATGGTTTCGCAATAAATTCACAAGCTGCTCTTGCTGGGATGAATCTAAGTTTGAACTGATATGCAAGGATTTTCATAGACTAATATCAACAAGAGTGGTATCAGGCTCAAGAGTACACAGAGGTTTTGCTAGAGATGGTGGCAAGGGAGGTAGAGAGTCATGACTTTCTTGAAAATCTAGACTAAAAATCTGACTCAATGACTAAAAATTGGGCATGGTGTCTAGATTGTTCAGGAAGTCTTGAATCTCGTCCTCCTGCGAGAACTCAACATTCTGATGTATCAAGGAAATAGGATGAGCCTCCTCATCACTATTATTGTCTAACCATAAAGTGTCTCGGAGTTCCTAAATGGATCTAGCGAGTGGATACAAGGTGACCTTCTTCCTAGAATCCCCATGAGAAATATACATGTCACCAGAACGACATCTGATATAAGCATCGGCCACAGCAAGCCATGGTCATCCCAAGATCACGAGATGTTCTCCCACAGGATTATTTTGCTAAAGCACAATGAAGTCTGCGAGGTATTCCCAAGAGTCTAAAGAAATGACCACATCATCCAACACCCCTTTCGGCTTGATTTTAGATCTATCTGCTAGTTCAAGCATAGTGGGAGTAGGACGAATATGGACCAATCCAAGTTGTTCCATGGTTTGTTTGGTCATAACATTAATCGTCATCCCCAAGTCTATAATTACATTGGAGACAAGGATATCACCTATCTGAACAGAGACAACAAGTTTTCCAAGGTCGGTATATTTCTCCATGTGCATACATCCTGTCATTAACTCTGCTGCTCTACCTACAAATTGAATGGTTTGCGGTTCTAATATTCTCCTTCCTAGCTTCTTGAGATAGAGTTCCCTAATATTCTTTGTGCAAATGATGATCTCTTTAATAGCTTGGAGAAAATATACCTTTATGAAAAGGTTTCTAAGCTCGGAGGCTAGGCTAGACTCAGGAAAGGGGTCATTCTTCGCCACAACTAACCTCTCTGGATAGGGAGGTCGATTGGAAGAAGATGGAAAAGACTTAGAAGGTACAGGGATAGGTTGGATGGTGACATCTTTTTCAGAATTGTCAGGGGTTTCCTCCTCACCTTTCTAGTTGATAATCATCTTAGGTGGCTTTTGATTTTCTGAGGTTACTATCTTCCCCAATCTCAATTGGACATCATTGACTCCAACTGGAATGGACTGATATCTGGATGAGGAAAGTGGGTTTACAGAATGGATCATTTGTACTGCTTTATTATTGGGGTTGGGTAAAGGTTGGGCAGGCAGCTGAGGAGGTCGAAACAGTGGAGGTAAGGGAAATGGTGGCATTGGATGACTCAGCTGAGGTAATGATGGTTGTGGCATTGGGTAAGATGCATATGTAGGTTGGTATGACTACATAGGTGTAGGATAGGAATGGTGTGAATGGTTTGGCCCTCTCCATCCTTGTTTCCAAGATTGGGAGGGTTGTCCATAATGATATCTATTCCCATGCTGCCAATGTTGAGAGTGACTAGTGTTAGGATAGGAATATGGATGTGAATTATAACCAAAAAAATGTGGTGGAGGTTCAGGAGCCATAACTACACTTACCTAAGGCCAACTTCTTCGTGCTCCCATAGCATGCAAATATTCGTCTTCAGGTTGTCCTCCTTCATGTACAACTTTCAGCCCAGGTATGGAGGGACATTTTTCCGTGGCATGGTTCTTTGTACAAATTGCACATTTATTAGTTCCTTTAATATGAAGAGTACATTATCTTAAAAGATTATTTTTTCTACATTTTGGACAAAAAATAGACAATGACTCTTGTTCCTCTACAAGTTTTTGTTGAAACTTCAAAGAGTCTATTTGTTTACTAACAGTATTCATTATTTCAATTTTCATATTGTCCATTTTGTTTTCTAATCCAATAACCATAGCATCAGTAGATTTGATTTTCTTATTTCTATTCTAAATGCCTTTACTAGATCTATATTGGTTCCTCGAGAATTTCTTGCCCAATTCACAGATTTGATCAAAAGATTTATGAGCAATATCCCCTTGTCCTAACAGATTTAGATTATTCCTAGCATCATCAGTAAGCCCTATTAAGAACAAGTTTCTAATGGTACTTAGATCAAATTTGTGCTTTGACCTTTGGAGGATGTACATGAATCTCTCCAAGTAGTCCTCTAGAGTCTCATCATCATTTTGCACAATAGTAAAGATTTCATCTTGAATATCTCTAGCTTTACAATATTCCTAGTATTTTGAAAAGAACATTCTCTTCATTTTTTCCCAAGAATATATAGTGTTTCCTCCTAGTCCCATGAACCAGCAGAGCATTGTGGCCTTGAGAGTTGTGGGAAACAACTTTAACTTCTCAGCATCAGATGAATAATCATAGCTTTTATACAAATCATTAAACTCAAATAAGAAAGAGTTTTGGTCTTCATGTACCTTACCATAGAAATGAGGAAGAGTTGATGGTGAAATATTTTTCATTTCACTTGTGCATCAGGATCCACAATTGGGAATCCAAAAGTGGATTGTTCCTCATTTACCTAATTTTCACCAGTTCCTTCTACATGGTCTTCCTGATCTGCCATTGTTGCTCCTCCACGCGAACCACTCTCAACAGGCTGGGAAGGCTAACTATGGGTTTCAATAGTCCCCTTCTTCCCCTTTATGGTTGTGTCACACCTGGACCGCTGCTACCAAAGCCCAAGTAGATTGTTCTTGCGTGATGAGTCTAGGTTTTTTTGGACTTTTTGCCTGCAAAAGAAGGCCCAATATGAGATTTTCTTGCATATTTATCAGTATTTCAAAAAATGACAAAACAAAATTCTAATAAAATGTTGCAATTCAAAAAATAACTAAACACCTAGAAATTCCTTCAAGCAATAGAAGCACACTGTAGGAAAAAATAATAGCAGACTTACCCCTATTGCAAAAAATGGAAAATTCTTACCAATTCAAATCACCTCCCTGGCAACGACGCCAAAATGTTGGGTCCAGGAATTGCACTTAAGCAAGCTCCTTCAACACTTAATTGTCAACCTGGGGGTTTCATAAACTTAGAGACGAAGCACAGGGAATGCCAGAAGTGGTATGAACATTTCCTATTTCTATTCTTGCTTCTCAACTGAAACTTTGCATAATTAAATAGAAAAATATCAAAGGAAATTAACACCAATGTAATTCTAATGCTGGAATGTAAAAGAATGCATCTGTGAAGAAATCAAATAAAGGAACTTTCACCTTGCTGTAAACAATCTTAATTGCTGAAGTGAAACTCTCTGTTTATCCTCAGTATAGGTGATGGCAGTTTAACAAGTGGGCCCTTGAAAAGATCTGCCTTCTAAATGATTTTCCTTCTCACACTAAGTGATTGTTCCTGTACTGTTGCAATTTTCTTGTACTAGTGTAGGTACAGAACTTATGTGAGAAGTATAAGTTACACTTATACTGTAGACTTATGTTTTCCTGTAGTGGCTCTAAGCCTCAAGGCTTGGAGCACTCTGTTCGTGTAACAAGACACTAGTCCTTGTACCAAAATAGAGCTTCCTACACCAAATATTCCAATTTGCTTTTGGGAAAACAAAAGAGTATGTTAACTATAAAAAGAATTGCAAGTGCGAGTAGAATCTGAAATAATCTTGCACACAAAAAGAATGCTTTAATCGATTGAATCTCAAAAACAGAAATAAAATCTTAAGATAAAAACAATCTTCGAAAGTAAACCAAACTTTCTTCCATGAAAGGGGTTTTGCATGTAAACAAGTATAATTCGAAACGGTTCACTGTAATATTCGAGATTACTTCTTGTCTTTTTCCTTAATTTGTGAAGTGCAAATACAAATTGAGATATGCAACAACTTCCTTTTCTATTTCCTAATGTTATCCTTAATATTTAAGAATTTGACTTTCAGTATTAGAGATGCCTTCTTCAAATGACAAATGCTTGCCTCACAGAAATGGATTAAATCATGTAAAAGGAAAAGAATGAAACATTTGTTGTAAATGAACTAGCAAACCACGGTGCAAGATCATGCATGCACTAGTGCAGGAAGGATCTCATCTACACGATCCAAGCGAAAGCAAACCAACAGAAAAATTATATGAAGCAATTTAATTTAACTTTCACACAATGGATCTATTCACACTTGACTGTTTTAATGAAATAAATCAAAATTCATAGTTAAGCACGAAATCAATATTCAAACCATGCTTGTGTAAATAAATAAAGTTAACACACCTTTAAGATAACAAAGCAAGAGGGTAAACGAGCTGGGTTGGTTGGGCCCTAGCCAACCAACTCGTTTCTCGTTTTAGGAAACAAAAATCTTCAGCATGTTATCAACACATCAATGAATAATTATAATTCAGAATGAGAAAATAATGGTGCAATTCCTTATATTAATTTTGATCAGTAAATATACATTTGAGCTCGAGTCCAACCCAGAATGAGGGCAACAACAAAATCACAAATAAACCAGAAATTACAATGATCTGCTATTGCTATCACTTGCTAGCCTAGTTCTATTTGAAATATACATTTTATACAACCCTTCGGTCTGTGGCCGTAACCAAAAATTATAGTCATTCCAAATCAAGCCTTTCAGTTGAAACAAAATACCAACCAAAATTACAAAATTAAGTTGATGGCTATAATAAGGTGCGAACTATTTGTGGCCATAGATAGATCCTTGGCGATATCCCTAATTTTCCACCGCTTTGAGTTTAACTCCTGATGACCACAACCGAACTGGACGACATGGACTAAGATGCCCACGTGAAGTGATCAAACTATTACAGAGATCACAGAACAGATAATTGTTGGCAGTGCAGGGATCTACCTGCACTAGATCAAGCTAGCATAACAATTAATACTTTAGCTTATCAAATACTTTAGGAAAGTAAATATAATTTACAAGAAATATTTAAAGGCATGAAATCTATTTAAAATGATTAATTAAGCAACTAATAAACCTTAAACATGAAACATGAATTTTTGATTCAGTCATCGGAGATTCCACAGTAAGAAGATTTTTCTGCCATCGTTTCGAATCCCAACTGGGATCCATCATCAGGGCAACTTGAAGCTTGATAGAAGAAGAGCAACTAATTAGGGTATAAATAGAGATGATGAAAGCAAAGAGGAGGGTCGGTTCTCAATTTTTGAGAAGTCGGCTGCCTCTTTATTTAAAGGAATAATTTAATTAA